>CM014091.1:34362419-34389805 GCA_004119915.2 Collichthys lucidus
TTTTAGAGCTGGTTCATCTGGACTTTTCTGACTAAAGATTTGATGAATGTTTCATTAAAGTTTATTCCCGATCAGCTGAATGATTCAAAGATTTGATGTCTCTTAATAAAACAAACAGGGTTTTAAATTATTTAAATATTTAAATGGAGAACGTTGAACTTTAAGTGATATATTAACAGTTCTGACATTTTTATTCTGGTTTTTAATTTTATTTGATTTGATTTTTAATAGAGACATAGAGAAACATTCTACGATCACAGAGGAAGTTTTGACTTTGTTCAGTAAAACTTTGAAAACTAGAAAGTCCAACAGGTGTGCCTGTCAGCTTCTACCTCATCCATCTTCTGTGGTTCTTCTTCTGTGGATCTTCTTCTGTGGCTCTTCTTCTGTGGATCTTCTTATGTGGTTCTTCTTATGTGGCTCTTCTTATGTGGTTCTTCTTATGTGGTTCTTCTCCTGTGGTTCTTCTTATGTGGTTCTTCTCCTGTGGTTCTTCTTATGTGGTTCTTCTCCTGTGGTTCTTCTTATGTGGTTCTTCTCCTGTGGTTCTTCTTATGTGGTTCTTCTCCTGTGGTTCTTCTTCTGTGGTTCTTCTTATGTGGATCTTCTCCTGTGGTTCATCTCCTGTGGATCTTCTTCTGTGGCTCTTCTTCTGTGGATCTTCTTATGTGGTTCTTCTCCTGTGGTTCTTCTTATGTGGTTCTTCTCCTGTGGTTCTTCTTATGTGGTTCTTCTCCTGTGGTTCTTCCTATGTGGTTCTTCTTATGTGGTTCTTCTTATGTGGTTCTTCTCCTGTGGTTCTTCTTATGTGGTTCTTCTCCTGTGGTTCTTCCTATGTGGCTCTTCTTCTGTGGTTCTTCTTATGTAGCTCTTCTTCTGTGGTTCTTCTTCTGTGGATCTCCTCCTGTGGTTCTTCTTCTGTGGATCTCCTCCTGTGGTTCTTCTTCTGTGGATCTCCTCCTGTGGTTCTTCTTCTGTGGATCTCCTCCTGTGGTTCTTCTTATGTGGTTCTTCTCCTGTGGTTCTTCTTATGTGGTTCTTCTCCTGTGGTTCTTCCTATGTGGCTCTTCTTCTGTGGTTCTTCTTATGTAGCTCTTCTTCTGTGGTTCTTCTTCTGTGGATCTCCTCCTGTGGTTCTTCTTATGTAGCTCTTCTCCTGTGGTTCTTCTTCTGTGGATCTCCTCCTGTGGTTCTTCTTATGTAGCTCTTCTTCTGTGGTTCTTCTTCTGTGGATCTCCTCCTGTGGTTCTTCTTATGTAGCTCTTCTTCTGTGGTTCTTCTTCTGTGGATCTCCTCCTGTGGTTCTTCTTATGTGGATCTTCTTCTGTGGCCCTTCTTCTGTGGTTCTTATGTGGATCTTCTTCTGTGGTTCTTCTCCTGTGGTTCTTCTTATGTGGATCTGCTCCTGTGGCTCTTCTTCTGTGGTTCTTCGCCTGTGGTTCTTCTCCTGTGGTTCTTCTTATGTGGATCTTCTTCTGTGGCTCTTCTTCTGTGGATCTTCTTCTGTGGATCTTCTTCTGTGGTTCTTCTCCTATGGTTCTTCTTATGTGGATCTTCTTCTGTGGCTCTTCTTCTGTGGATCTTCTTCTGTGGTTCTTCTCCTGTGGTTCTTCTTCTGTGGATCTTCTTCTGTGGTTCTTCTCCTGTGGTTCTTCTTCTGTGGTTCTTCTTATGTGGATCTTCTTCTGTGGCTCTTTTTCTGTGGATCTTCTTCTGTGGTTCTTCTCCTGTGGTTCTTCTCCTGTGGTTCTTCTTATGTGGATCTGCTCCTGTGGTTCTTCGCCTGTGGTTCTTCTTCTGTTGATCTTCTTATGTGGTTCTTCTCCTATGGTTCTTCTTCTGTGGCTCTTCTTCTGTGGATCTTCTTCTGTGGATCTTCTTCTGTGGTTCTTCTCCTGTGGTTCTTCTTCTGTGGTTCTTCTTATGTGGATCTTCTTCTGTGGCTCTTCTTCTGTGGTTCTTCTTCTGTGGATCTACTTCTGTGGTTATCTTCTGTGGTTCTTCTCATGTGGTTCTTCTTATGTGGATCTTCTCCTGTGGTTCTTCTTCTGTGGTTATCTTCTGTGGTTCTTCTCATGTGGTTCTTCTCCTGTGGATCTTCTCCTGTGGTTCTTCTTCTGTGGATCTTCTTCTGTGGCTCTTCTCCTGTGGTTCTTCTTCTGTGGATCTTCTCCTGTGGTTCTTCTTCTGTGGCTCTTCTCCTGTGGTTCTTCTTCTGTGGATCTTCTCCTGTGGTTCTTCTCCTGTGGTTCTTCTTATGTGGATCTGCTCCTGTGGTTCTTCGCCTGTGGTTCTTCTTCTGTTGATCTTCTTATGTGGTTCTTATCCTATGGTTCTTCTTATGTGGATCTTCTTCTGTGGCTCTTCTTCTGTGGATCTTCTTCTGTGGATCTTCTTCTGTGGTTCTTCTCCTGTGGTTCTTCTTCTGTGGTTCTTCTTATGTGGATCTTCTTCTGTGGCTCTTCTTCTGTGGTTCTTCTTCTGTGGATCTTCTTCTGTGGTTATCTTCTGTGGTTCTTCTCATGTGGTTCTTCTTATGTGGATCTTCTCCTGTGGTTCTTCTTCTGTGGTTCTTCTCCTGTGGATCTTCTCCTGTGGTTCTTCTTCTGTGGATCTTCTTCTGTGGCTCTTCTCCTGTGGTTCTTCTTCTGTGGATCTTCTTCTGTGGTTCTTCTCATGTGGTTCTTCTCCTGTGGTCTTCTCCTGTGTCTTCTTTCTTCTTGTGGATCTTCTTCTGTGGCTCTTCTCCTGTGGTTCTTCTTCTGTGGATCTTCTCCTGTGGTTCTTCTTATGTGGATCTTCTCCTGTGGTTCTTCTTCTGTGGATCTTCTTCTGTGGATCTTCTTCTGTGGCTCTTCTCCTGTGGTTCTTCTTCTGTGGATCTTCTCCTGTGGTTCTTCTTATGTGGATCTTCTCCTGTGGTTCTTCTTCTGTGGTTCTTCTCCTGTGGTTCTTCTCCTGTGGTTCTTCTTCTGTGGTTCTTCTCCTGTGGTTCCCGATCCTGGATCACGTCTTGGTATGACCGCAGACTCTTGTTGTTGTTTGGTTCTTTAATGAGGCGATCATCTGATAATCTGCAGGTCTGACCCACTTTGATGAGTCAAACATCTGGTCACATCCAGACCACTCAGAACCAGATTACACTGATCCAGATCAAGGATCACAGACCAGGTCTGAGGTCTAAGCTGCTGATTAGAGACGTCAGTATTTTTTATCATATATATTGTTGTTGATGATTTTCAAAGTATTGTTAGAATTTGAAGTAATATTTTCTTTGTAATGTTTTATCTGTACTTTTACTCCCAGTCTGAGGTAATCTGATTACATGTACATGTATTATTACTATACCGGGGCTCTGTCTGTGGGGGCGCTGTGGGGCTGCCGAGGAGCCGCTGAGCCAGCAGGGAGCCCGGAGGAAGAGGAGGAGGAGGAGGAGTAACCGGACACCGACTCACAGAGCGGCTCCTGGCCGGTCAGAGCGCAGCGGAGCCCGGCAGCAGCAGCACGGAGCAGCGGAGCGACGAGCAGAGTCACACCGAGGACAACAGCTGAGGAGCGGCGGGGCTGAGGCGGAGGCTCCGGTCCTCTCCGCCGGACTTGGACAGTTTCTGACCCGCTTCGAGCTGCGCTCCCGCGCGGTCCGCGGCTCTTTGTGGGTAACGGAGTTACCGGAACCGTGAAAGGGGTGAAGTACCGACAGCGGCCAGCATGAAGAAGCAACTCCGGAAACGGGTGAGTGTCAGCGGAACCGACACCGGGCCCCGGCGGCTCGTGACGGTTCCGCTTTCTGACGTGAAACCGAAGCTCGAGGAACAAAAGCCCCGGGATTAATCTGAAGCTTTTATTTTGAAGGGAACAACGGCCGTTAGATGAGACTGGACCCGTCTTCCGGTTTTCAGAATAAGAGCACGGCGATTAGAATAGTTTTAGAGATAAAAAATTAAAAAGTTTAAAGTTTAATAATCATCAGAGATTAATGAGGAAACGTTCAGCCGGTTAAAGAGGCAGCAGATCCCGTTACAGCCCGGAAACACGAGCGGAGCGCAGCGGAGGGACCGGAGGACCGGAACAACACAACAACGTTAGAATAACGTTAGAACAACCTTAGAACAACCTTAAAACAACCTTAAAACATCCTTAAAATAACATCCTTAAAATAACGTCAGAATAACCTTAAAAACGGTAAAATAACGTTAAAACAACGTCAAAATAACCTTAAAAACGGTAAAATAACGTTAAAACAACGTCAGAATAACCTTAAAAACGTTAGAATAACGTTAGAACAACCTTAGAACAACCTTAAAACAACCTTAAAATAACATCCCTAAAATAACATCCTTAAAATAACGTCAGAATAACCTTAAAAACGTTAAAATAACGTTAAAACAACGTCAGAATAACCTTAAAAACGTTAAAATAACGTTAAAACAACGTCAGAATAACCTTAAAAACGTTAAAATAACGTTAAAACAACGTCAGAATAACGATAAATATACTACTAAGTATTAGTACTAAGTAGTAGTAAGTTTTTGTACTTCACAGGAGAAAACACACAAAGAGTAAAAATCATCTGAAATTAAACAGCTCAAAGTTCAGAGATCACAACCTCACACCAGCAATACTACGACTACTACTACTAATACTATGACTACTACGATTAATACTACGACTAATACTAATACTATGACTACTACGATTAATACTACGACTACTACTACTAATACTATGACTACTACGATTAATACTACGACTACTAATACTAATACTATGACTACTACGATTAATACTACGACTACTACTACTAATACTATGACTACTACGATTAATACTACGACTACTACTACTACTACTACTACTACTACGATTAATACTACGACTACTACTACTACTACTACTACGATTAATACTACGACTAATACTACCATTACTACAACTACTACGAATAATACTACGACTAATACTACTACTGATTTATTTTATTTTGAAACATTCAAACTGATTTTAAATCAAATTAATCAGCTGACTGCTTTTTGATGTACCACTGTGTATTACTGTATTATTACTGTAGTATTAATGTAGTATTACTGTGTTTGAGTTGTGTTACAGTGTGTGTGTTTCTCACATTTACATTGTTGTTGATCCAAAACCGACATTCACAGAACGTTTAACAAACACACAGAGAACGTTTAAGAAACACACACAGAACGTTTAACAAACACACACACAGAACGTTTAACAAACACACAGAGAACGTTTAAGAAACACACACAGAACGTTTGACAAACACACACACAGAACGTTTAACAAACACACAGAGAACGTTTAACAAACACACACAGAGAACGTTTAAGAAACACACAGAGAACGTTTAACAAACACACACAGAGAACGTTTAACAAACACACACAGAGAACGTTTAACAAACACACACAGAGAACGTTTAACAAACACACAGAGAACGTTTAACAAACACACACACAGAACGTTTAACAAACACACACAGAGAACGTTTAAGAAACACACACACAGAGCGTTTAACAAACACACACACAGAACGTTTAAGAAACACACACAGAACGTTTAACAAACACACACACAGAACGTTTAACAAACACACACACAGAACGTTTAACAAACACACACACAGAACGTTTAACAAACACACACACAGAACGTTTAACAAACACACACACAGAACGTTTAACAAACACACAGAGAACGTTTAACAAACACACACAGAGAACGTTTAACAAACACACAGAGAACGTTTAACAAACACACACAGAGAACGTTTAACAAACACACACACAGAACGTTTAACAAACACACACAGAGAACGTTTAACAAACACACACAGAACGTTTAACAAACCACACAGAACGTTTAACAAACACACAGAGAACGTTTAACAAACACACAGAGAACGTTTAACAACACACACACAGAACGTTTAACAAACACACACACAGAACGTTTAACAAACACACACACAGAACGTTTAACAAACACACACAGAACGTTTAACAAACACACACAGAGAACGTTTAACAAACACACACAGAACGTTTAACAAACACACACAGAACGTTTAACAAACACACAGAGAACGTTTAACAAACACACAGAGAACGTTTAACAAACACACACACAGAACGTTTAACAAACACACACACAGAACGTTTAACAAACACACACACAGAACGTTTAACAAACACACACAGAACGTTTAACAAACACACACACAGAACGTTTAACAAACACACACAGAGAACGTTTAACAAACACACAGAGAACGTTTAACAAACACACACAGAGAACGTTTAACAAACACACACAGAACGTTTAACAAACACACACAGAACGTTGAACAAACACACACAGAGAACGTTTAACAAACACACACAGAACGTTTAACAAACACACACAGAACGTTTAACAAACACACACAGAGAACGTTTAACAAACACACACACAGAACGTTTAACAAACACACACAGAACGTTTAACAAACACACAGAGAACGTTTAACAAACACACACAGAGAACGTTTAACAAACACACACACAGAACGTTTGACAAACACACAGAGAACGTTTAACAAACACACACAGAACGTTTAACAAACACACACACAGAACGTTTAACAAACACACACAGAACGTTTAACAAACACACAGAGAACGTTTAACAAACACACAGAGAACGTTTAACAAACACACACAGAACGTTTAACAAACACACAGAACGTTTAACAAACACACACACAGAACGTTTAACAAACACACACACAGAACGTTTAACAAACCACAGAAGTTTAACAAACACACAGAACGTTTAACAAACACACACACAGAACGTTTAACAAACACACACAGAACGTTTAACAAACACACACAGAACGTTTAACAAACACACACACAGAACGTTTAACAAACACACAGAGAAGTTTAACAAACACACAGAGAACGTTTAACACACACAGAGAACGTTTAACAAACACACACACAGAACGTTTAACAAACACACAGAACGTTTAAACAAACACACAGAGAACGTTTAACAAACACACACAGAACGTTTAACAACACACACAGAACGTTTAACAAACACACGAGAACGTTTAACAAACACACAGAGAACGTTTAACAAACACACACAGAACGTTTAACAAACACACAGAGAACGTTTAACAAACACACAGAGAACGTTTAACAAACACACAGAGAACGTTTAACAAACACACCTGAAGAAGCTCGTTACCTGACGAGGTTCCTCTGACAGCTTCCTGTTTCCTATTTCAGGGCCCGCAGGACCCGGCGCAGCAGCAGAACCTTCAGCCCGAGAAGGTTGGCTGGATCCGTAAGTTCTGCGGGAAAGGAATCTTCAGAGAGATATGGAAGAACCGCTTTGTGGTTCTGAGAGGAGATCAGCTGTTCATCTGTGAGAAGGAGGTGAGTCAGAGGGGGCGGAGCCTACAGGTGACGACTCACCTGATGATTTATCACTGATCACAGGTCTGATCTTTAATGATCACCACAGTACCAACGCAGTGTGTATTCCTGTGATGTCATCAGGGCTCATTAACAGATTTAACATGACAGAGTGAAAGCGGGGTCTACTGAGAACCACCTGATCTGGTTCTGCTCTGATCCAGTTCTGCCTTAAATGGTTCTGTGTGTCAGACTGAAGAATCAGTTCATTTAAAAACACAGTTATTCGAGGAGAACACCAGAGTACTCTGTGTTCCTGTGAGTACTCTGTGAGTACTGTTTGTGGTTCCTCTGCGTTCTGTTGTTGTTTTGGTTCTGACTGAAAACAGAAAGTTTCTGTTGGACTTTCTACAGCGTCATTCTGCCAGAGTCGAGTTACAGTGTGAGCGGCAGACACACCGAGAGCTCCGGTTTCACTGCTGCACCCCACACAGGGCAGAACGTCCTCATAGAACCTTTATCTATTACAGAACATCCTCATTAAACTTTTATCTATTACAGAACATCCTCATTGAACCTTTATCTATTACAGAACATCCTCATAGAACCTTTATCTACTGCGGAACATCCTCAAAGAACCTTTATCTACTGCAGAACATCCTCATTGAACCTTTATCTATTACAGAACATCCTCATAGAACCTTTATCTACTGCGGAACATCCTCATAGAACCTTTATCTACTCCAGAACATTCTCATAGAACCTTGTATCTTCTTGTATCTATTACAGAACATCCTCATAGAACCTTTATCTACTGCAGAACATTCTCATAAAACACTTATTTACTGCGAAACATCCTCATAGAACCTTTATCTATTACAGAACATCTTTATAGAACCTTTATCTATTACAGAACATCCTCATAGAACCTTTATCTATTACAGAACATCCTCATAGAACCTTTATCTATTACAGAATATCTTCATAGAACCTTTATCTATTACAGAACATCCTCATAGAACCTTTATCTATTACAGAACATCCTCATAGAACCTTTATCTATTACAGAATATCTTCATAGAACCTTTATCTATTACAGAACATCCTCATAGAACCATTATCTATTACAGAACATCCTCATAGAACCTTTATCTATTACAGAACATCCTCATAGAACCTTTATCTATTACAGAATATCTTCATAGAACCTTTATCTATTACAGAACATCCTCATTGAACCTTTATCTATTACAGAACGTCCTCATAGAACCTTTATCTTCTGCAGAACATTCTCATAGAGTTTTTATCTATTACAGAATGTCCTCATAGAACCTAGATCTTCTGCAGAACATTCTCATAAAACACTTATCTACTGCAGAACATTCTCATAAAACACTTTATCTATTACAGAACATCCTCATAGAACCATTATGTATTATGTAACATCCTCATAGAACCATTATGTACTGCAGAACATCCTCATAGAACCTTTATCTATTACAGAACATCCTCATAGAACATTTATCTACTACAGAACATCCTCATAGAACCTTTATCTATTACAGAACATCCTTATAGAACATTTATCTACTACAGAACATCCTCATAGAACCTTTATCTATTACAGAATATCTTCATAGAACCTTTATTTACTTCAGAATATTCTCATAGAGCCTTTATCTATTACAGAACATCCTCATAGAACCTTTATCTATTACAGAACATCCTCATAGAACCTTTATCTATTACAGAATATCTTCATAGAACCTTTATCTATTACAGAACGTCCTCATAGAACCTTTATCTTCTGCAAAACATTCTCATAGAGTTTTTATCTATTACAGAATGTCCTCATAGAACCTAGATCTTCTGCAGAACATTCTCATAAAACACTTATCTACTGCAGAACATTCTCATAAAACACTTATCTACTGCAGAACATTCTCATAAAACACTTTATCTATTACAGAACATTCTCATAGAACCATTATGTATTATGTAACATCCTCATAGAACCTTTATGTACTGCAGAACATCCTCATAGAACCTTTATCTATTACAGAACATCCTCATAGAACCTTTATCTACTACAGAACATCCTCATAGAACCTTTATCTATTACAGAACATCCTCATAGAACATTTATCTACTACAGAACATCCTCATAGAACCTTTATCTATTACAGACCATCCTCATAGAACATTTATCTACTACAGAACATCCTCACAGAACCTTTATTTATTACAAAACATCCTCATAGAACCTTTATCTATTACAGAACATCCTCATAGAACCTTTATCTATTACAGAACATCCTCATAGAACCTTTATCTATTACAGAACATCCTCATAGAACCTTTATCTATTACAGAATATCTTCATAGAACCTTTATCTACTGCAGCACGTCCTCATAGAACCATTATCTATTACAGAACATCTTTATAGAACCTTTATCTATTACAGAACATCCTCATAGAACCTTTATCTATTACAGAACATCCTCATAGAACCTTTATCTACTGCAGACGATTCTCATAGAACCTTTATCTACTACACAATGTTCTAAAAAGAATGCTTGTTAAAAGAAAAACTTGAGAAGCGTCATGAGGAACCTTATCATATCCAAAATATTCTGTTAGAACCAGTGGAACACCATGCTGTAACCTTATGAATTAAATCATATCTTGTGCTTGATCAGGCTTTTCTTACGTTTTTTGTTGCTTTGGATCTTGTTCAGATTCTTTTTCAGGTCCTTTGGTTCTTGTTTGAATTCTTGTTCAGGTCCTTTGGTTGTTGTTCAGGTCATTTGGTTCTTGATCAGATTCTTTTTCAGGTCCTTTGGTTCTTGTTCAGATTCTTGTTCGGGGCCTTTGGTTCTTGTTTAGGTTATTGTTTAGATTCTTGTTCAGGTCCTTTGGTTCTTGTTCAGGTCCTTTGGTTCTTGTTCAGGTCCTTTGGTTCTTGTTCAGGTTCTTGTCAGGTCCTTTAGTTCTTGTTCCGGTCCTCAGGTTCTTGTTTAGGTCCGTCCTTTGGTTCTTGTTCAGGTCCTTTGATTCTTGTTCAGGTTCTTCTTCGGGTCCTTTGGTTCTTGTACAGATCCATTGGTTCTTGTTTAAATTATTGTTCAGGTTCTTGTTCAGGTCCTTTGGTTCTTGTTCAGGTTCTTGTTCAGGTCCTTTGGTTCTTGTTCAGGTCCTTTGGTTCTTGTTCAGGTTCTTGTTCAGGTTCTTGTGCAGATTCTTGTTTAGGTTCTTGTCCAGGTCCTTTGGTTCTTGTTCAGGTCCTTTGGTTCTTGTTTAGGTTCTTGTGCAGATTCTTGTTCAGGTTATTGTCAGGTCCTTTGGTTCTTGTTCAGGTCCTCAGGTTCTTGTTCAGGTCCCCTGGTTCTTGTTCAGGTCCTCTGGTTCTTGTTCAGGTTCTTGTGCAGATTCTTGTTCAGGTTATTGTCAGGTCCTTTGGTTCTTGTTCAGGTCCTCAGGTTCTTGTTCAGGTCCCCTGGTTCTTGTTCAGGTCCTCTGGTTCTTGTTCAGGTTCTTTGGTTCTTGTTCAGGTCCTTTGATTCTTGTTCAGGTTTTTCTTCTGGTCCTTTGGTTCTTGTACAGATCCATTGGTTCTTGTTCAGGTCCTTTGGTTCTTGTTCAGGTTCTTGTTCAGGTCCTTTGGTTCTTGTGCAGATTCTTGTTCAGGTTCTTGTTCAGGTTCTTGTTCAGGTCATTTGGTTCTTGCTCAGGTTCTTGTTCAGGTTCTTGTGCAGATTCTTGTTCAGGTTCTTGCCAGGTCCTTTGGTTCTTGTTAAGGTCCTCAGGTTCTTGTTCAGGTCCCCTGGTTCTTGTTCAGGTCCTCTGGTTCTTGTTCAGGTCCCCTGGTTCTTGTTCAGGTCCTCTGGTTCTTGTTCAGGTCCTCTGGTTCTTGTTCAGGTTCTTTGGTTCTTGTTCAGGTCCCTCCTCTGGTTCTTGTTCAGGTTCTTTGGTTCTTGTTCAGGTCCGTCCTCTGGTTCTTGTTCAGGTTCTTTGGTTCTTGTTCAGGTCCTCTGGTTCTTGTTCAGGTCCGTCCT
Source organism: Collichthys lucidus (assembly GCA_004119915.2). Lineage (NCBI taxonomy): Eukaryota > Metazoa > Chordata > Actinopteri > Sciaenidae > Collichthys > Collichthys lucidus. The sequence continues at coordinate 34,373,906 of CM014091.1, forward strand.
CTGGTTCTTGTTCAGGTTCTTTGGTTCTTGTTCAGGTCCCCTGGTTCTTGTTCAGGTCCGTCCTCTGGTTCTTGTTCAGGTTCTTTGGTTCTTGTTCAGGTCCCCTGGTTCTTGTTCAGGTCCGTCCTCTGGTTCTTGTTCAGGTTCTTTGGTTCTTGTTCAGGTCCGTCCTCTGGTTCTTGTTCAGGTTTTGGTTCCTTTGGTTCTGATTTTATGTTTGAGTGATGTCAGTTTCTGTTGGTCTTTGTGGTGCGTTCAAGTTCCACTTTTTTAACACGTTTTTTTTATTTTTTTAAATCTCTGACCAATCAGATGTCAGCTGTCACATGACTCGTGAAAACTGTCTCAGGACCAAATTAGGACGTCTGCTTGTGATTGGTTCTTCTTGTCAGCATCACTAGGAATAGAAATGTGTGTGACAACACACACACACACACACACACACACACACCACACTTACACTCTCACACACACACACACACACACACACACACACACACACACACACACACACACACACACACACAGACCACATCTGCTTTAAATTTACCAAAATAAAACTTCCTGTCTCAGACGTCTCTTCCTCTTTCGTCTCCTCACTGAAATAAACTCAGTTTTGTCGTGTTCTTTCAAATAACATCACGACTGTACACGGGTCAGAGGTCACCTGACCTCACACACACACACACACACACACACACACACACACAACACACACACCCACACACACACACACCACACACACACACACACAGCAGGTTTACTCCTCAGCTCATTAATCTCCATGGAAACAGCATCCATTATTAACCAACTTTAAACTGAGACATCCTGGGAGAGAGGCCACACCTACCACACACACACACACACACACACACACACACAACACCACACACCACACACACACAGACCACATCTGCTTTAAATTTACCAAAATAAAACTTCCTGTCTCAGACGTCTCTTCCTCTTTCGTCTCCTCACTGAAATAAACTCAGTTTTGTCGTGTTCTTTCAAAATAACATCGACTGTACACGGGTCAGAGGTCACCTGACCTCACAACACACACACACACACACACACACACACACACACACACACACACACACACACCACACACACACACACACACACACACACACACACACACAGCTGTAGTGTGTATTACTGGGGTTGTGTGTCGTCCTCATAACGTGGATTATTTTGTTTTCAGGGTTAGCATTAGCAACCTCTGTGTGTGTGTGTGTGTGTGTGTGTGTGTGTGTGTGTGTGTGTGTGTGTGTGTTGGACTTCCTGTCTGCAGGAACATGATCCCCCTCAGCACAATGAACAGCTGATCACAGAGCAGATGACAAGGCTCGATCAGCTGATATCAGAGGATCAACACATTCACAGCTGCTAATCCAGCTAACGTTAGCTAATGCTCGGCCAGGTGAACAGTCACAGTGAGACCTCTGAATGCTAACGTTACGTGCTAACGTCAACACAGATAATGTCTCACCTGAGCTCAGACTCACCTCTCATTGGACGGTTTCAGACATCAGGTGACTCGTTATATTTACTCGACTTAATTAGATTTATTGAACGTGGAACAACGCAGAATGCACCGAACAACAACATCACAGCCCGCACGGCCCGGCTAACGAACTGTGCTAACAGCAGCTAACAGACTGAGCTAACATGAGCTAACAGCAGCTAACAGACTGAGCTAACAGACTGAGCTAACATGAGCTAACAGCAGCTAACAGACTGAGCTAACATGAGCTAACATGAGCTAACAGCAGCTAACAGACTGAGCTAACATGAGCTAACATGAGCTAACAGCAGCTAACAGACTGAGCTAACATGAGCTAACAGCCGCTAACAGACTGAGCTAACATGAGCTAACAGCCGCTAACAGACTGAGCTAACATGAGCTAACAGCAGCTAACAGACTGAGCTAACATGAGCTAACAGCAGCTAACAGACTGAGTTAACAGCAGCTAAAAGACTGAGCTAACATGAGGTAACAGCCGCTAACAAACTGAGCTAACATGAGCTAACAGCCGCTAACAGACTGAGCTAACATGAGCTAACAGCAGCTAACAGACTGAGCTAACATGAGCTAACAGCAGCTAACAGACTGAGTTAACAGCAGCTAACAGACTGAGCTAACATGAGCTAACAGCAGCTAACAGACTGAGCTAACATTAGCTAACATGAGCTAACAGCAGCTAACAAACTGAGCTAACGTGAGCTAACAGCAGCTAACAGACTGAGCTAACAGCAGCTAACAGACTGAGCTAACAGCAGCTAACAGACTGTGCTAACAGACTGAGCTAACATGAGCTAACAGCAGCTAACAGACTGAGCTAACAGCCGCTAACAGACTGAGCAAACATGAGCTAACAGCAGCTAACAGACTGAGCTAACATGAGCTAACAGCAGCTGCAGTTAATTGACAGACAACTGATCAGAGGTCAGTAACATCTGTTCATGATGAAGAGGAAGATCAGCTGTCTGACACACAGACTGAAGATGTGTGTGTTAAAACCACACACACACACACAGAAAATTAAAGTTTTACCTTGAGTAGAAGTACAAATACTTCATAACAGAAGGTTACTGCAGTACAGAGTTCAGAAACAGGAAGTAGATCTTTGTTACCTTCTGCTTCTGAGACGCTTTGAAGCTTTTAAACTGAAACATTCAATAATAATTATTCAGATTTATATTAACAGAACACGTGTAATTCATTTCATGTTTTTAATACGCCTCGTGCTGGTCTCAGTCTCAGTCTGTTCGTAGCTTGATGTAAATCTCTCTTGTGCCTGATTTGACTGAGTTTGCATTTTATTTTGAAAACCTGCAGCCGACTTCACTTCTTCCTCTGTTAGCTTAGCTTAGCACAAGGACTGGAAACAGAGGGAACAGTTAGCGTGGCTCCAAACAAACAACCAGCTCACCTGACCTGATGCAACCAATCAGTTAACTAAACTCCACGCATGCCTTAAGGATATAAACAGTTGGATCTGATGTTAAATTCAGACAAACTGAAGTTCTTGTAATTGGACCCAAACTCCTCAGAAACTCTCTTTCTAGAGTCTTAGTTACTTTAGACGGGATCACCCTGGCCTCCAGCTCCACTGTAAAGAATCTTGGAGTTGTTTTTGATCAGGATTTGTCCTTTAACGTCACATGAAACAAATTTCGAGGACTGCGTTCTTCCACTTACGTAACATCGCTAAAATCAGACGCATCGTGTCTCAGGCGGATGCAGAAAAACTAGTCCACGCATTTGTTACTTCAAGGCTGGACTATTGTAACTCTTTGTTATCAGGCTGCTCCAATAAGTCTCTGAGGACTTTGCAGTTAATTCAGATGCTGCTGCACGTGTTCTGACAGGAACCAAGATCAGAGATCACATCTCTCCCATTCTGGCTTCCTTGCATTGGCTCCCTGTTAAATCTAGAATAGAATTTAAATTCTCCTCCTTACTTACAAAGCTCTTCATGGTCAGACACCATCATATCTAAAAGAGCTCATAGTACCTTACTACCCCTCTAGAACACTGCGCTCTCAGGACGCTGGGTTCCTCGTGGTTCCTCGTGGTTCCTCGTGGTTCCTTGTGGTTCCTCGTGGTTCCTTGTGGTTCCTTGTGGTTCCTTGTGGTTCCTATAGTCTCCAAAAGTAGATTGGCAGCCAGAGCTTTCAGATAAAATCTAAATTGATTTGATTTGTCTCACCTGTCTCTGCTGTCTTACCTGTTGCTCTTGTCTCACCTGTCTCTGCTGTCTTACCTGTTGCTCTTGTCTCACCTGTCTCTGCTGTCTTACCTGTTGCTCTTGTCTCACCTGTCTCCCTGCAGGTGAAGGAGCTGGGTCGGGCTGACGAGGTTCTGGACCTGTCGGACTACGAGCGCTGTGAAGAGATCCGGAAGAACAAAAGTCGAAGTAAAAAAAACCACAGCAAGTTCAGACTGCAGCGGGTCAGCACGCCGGGCAACACGGTACACCTGTCTGTGTGTGCACCTGTCTGTGTGTGCACCTGTCTGTGTGTGCACCTGTCTGTGTGTGCACCTGTCTGTGTGTACACCTGTCTGTGTGTGCACCTGTCTGTGTGTGTGCGCCTGTCTGTGTGTGCGCCTGTCTGTGTGTGCGCCTGTCTGTGTGTGCGCACCTGTCTGTGTGTGCACCTGTCTGTGTGTGTGCACCTGTCTGTGTGTGCACCTGTCTGTGTGTGCACCTGTCTGTGTGTGCACCTGTCTGTGTGTGTGCGCCTGTCTGTGTGTGCGCCTGTCTGTGTGTGCGCACCTGTCTGTGTGTGCACCTGTCTGTGTGTGTGCACCTGTCTGTGTGTGTGCACCTGTCTGTGTGTGCACCTGTCTGTGTGTGCACCTGTCTGTGTGTGCACCTGTCTGTGTGTACACCTGTGTATATATATATACACCTGTATGTCCGTACACCTCTAAGTATGGTCTCAGGTGTTCACAGGAAGTCACATGTCTCATGTATCCAATCAGACGGCAGGAAATAGTTTGAATGAAAACACTAAACAGAAATACCCAGGATGCCTTGGGGTGGGATCAGGTGTCTACAGACAGGTGGCAGCTTCAGTTACACACACACACACACACACACACACACACACACACACAGTGTGAGGACATTAAGTGTGTGTGAAGTAAACGTGTACGTTAACAACAACGACGTTTTAAATAAAGTTTTTAACATTTAAAAGAAGTAATGTGTGTGTGTGTGTGTGTGTGTGTGTGTGTGTGTGTGTGTGTGTGTGTGTGTGTGTGTGTGTGTGTGTGTGTTTGTGTGTGTGTGTGGTGTGTGTGTGTGTGTGGTGTGTGTGTGTGTGTTAGGTTCCTAACCTGGTGTTGCTGGCCGTCAGTCCGGAGGAGAAAGAGTCGTGGATCAACGTCCTGAACGTCTCCATCACCCGATCCAAGAACAGAATCCTGGACGAGGTGAACCTGTCTGTCTGTCTGTGTGTCTGTCTGCCTGTCTGCCTGTCTGTCTGTCTGTCTGTCTGTCTGTCTGTCTGTCTGTCTGCCTGTCTGCCTGTCTGTCTGTCTGTCTGTCTGTCTGTCTCTCTGTCTGTCTGTCTGTCTGTGTGTCTGTCTGCCTGTCTGTCTGTCTGTCTGTCTCTCTGTCTGTCTGTCTGTCTGTGTGTCTGTCTGCCTGTCTGCCTGTCTGTCTGTCTGTCTGTCTGTCTGTCTGTCTGTCTGCCTGTCTGCCTGTCTGTCTGTCTGTCTGTCTGTCTGTCTGTCTGTCTGTCTGTCTGTCTGCCTGTCTGCCTGTCTGTCTGTCTGTCTGTCTGTCTGTCTGTCTGTCTGCCTGTCTGCCTGTCTGTCTGTCTGTCTGTCTGTCTGTCTGTCTGCCTGTCTGCCTGTCTGTCTGTCTGTCTGTCTGTTGTCTGGGACTATTTTCAGCGGAGGATGCATTTAGCAGCAGCTAGTTAGCAGTTAGCTACTTTAGCAGTCTGGTGTCTGTTGTTTTTGCTGTTGACCATATTTGGTCACTTCCTGCGGTCTGAGTTTAGCCTCCTGGCTTCAGACGTGCTAACCACGTAGAAAGTCACTTCCTGTGTGTACAGACAGGAAGTGTGGCAGAATCTGCTAACACAGCCAACAAGCTTTACCACCAGCCGACTCTGATCAATACTCTGATCAATACTCTGACCGATACTCTGATCGATACTCTGATCAATACTCTGACCGATACTCTGATCGATACTCTGATCGATACTCTGACCGATACTCTGATCGATACTCTGATCGATACTCTGACCGATACTCTGATCGATACTCTGACCGATACTCTGACTGATACTCTGATCGATACTCTGATCGATACTCTGATCGATACTCTGATCGATACTCTGATCGATACTCTGATCGATACTCTGACTGATACTCTGATCAATACTCTGATCGATACTCTGACCGATACTCTGATCGATACTCTGATCAATACTCTGACCGATACTCTGATCGATACTCTGATCGATACTCTGACCGATACTCTGATCGATACTCTGATCGATACTCTGATCGATACTCTGATCGATACTCTGACCGATACTCTGATCGATACTCTGACTGATACTCTGATCGATACTCTGATCGATACTCTGATCGATACTCTGATCGATACTCTGATCGATACTCTGACTGATACTCTGATCGATACTCTGATCAATACTCTGATCGATACTCTGATCGATACTCTGATCGATACTCTGATCAATACTCTGATCGATACTCTGATCGATACTCTGATCGATACTCTGACCGATACTCTGATCGATACTCTGATCGACAATCTATTCATGTCATGTTTTTATCCTGGAGTCCTGGAAAAGTCTTGAAAAGAAGTGTCAGGTCGCAGCGACTTCGTGTGTCTTCAGTTGTGCTGTCACCATGTGAGCCTGTGAGGGCGCCGTGACCTCACCATCGTCATGCTGAGCTGTCTGTGGTCTGTCTGTCTGTCTGTCTGTCTGTCTGTCTGTCTGTCTGTCTGTCTGTCTGTTGCAGGTGACGGTCGAGGACGCTCAGCTGTCTCACCTGACTCGAGATCGAGTGAAGATTCCTCACAACCGGCGCCTGCCGACCCGAGGTCACCTGCTCGCCGTGGTCGGTGAAACGTTGATGAAATGTTGATATTACGTTACAAACCGAAAGTCTCAACTCAAGGTCCACTTACTGGGTTGTTTCTGAGCAGGTCACATGGTCTTCATCAGCTGACAATCATGATGGCTGGTTCTGATGGAACATTTGGACCATGTGACACAGCAGGTGGACCTTGAGTTGGTTCTTCGGTGGTACCGCTCGGACTGATCGGACCTCTCTGTGTGCAGCGTCCACTCTCGTCCTCAGACGGGATGCTGACTCTGGATCTGATCCAGGAGGAGGACTCTGGGAGGTCTCCTCAGGGAGCCGAGCTCAGCCCGGACTGCCCCAGATCCAAAACCGATGTCGCGCTGTCTGCGAGGACCGCCGAGGCTTCTGGGAAATCACAGAGCCTCCCCCGGGAGGTGGTCGTGGTGTGGGAGCACACGGACCCCGCCCAGACGCCGCAGTCCGGAAAGCGACTGACGACGGCGGAGAAAACCGCTGCGCATCCATGGACGAGATCCTGACGCACTCTGAGACCAAAGCTGCGAAGAACAAGACGACCGCGGCGACCCGCCCACTGGCTGGCGCCGGTACCGTGGCGCCCGTCAACCAGCTACAGGAGCTGATCAGCCAGAAGCTGGAGAAGACGGAGCGGCTGCTGACGGAGGTGCGAGCGGAGGTGGAGGGCGAGGAGTCGTCAGAAGGAGCTCGAGCTGAAGCAGAGAGACTCCTGAAGGAGGCGGCGGCGGCGTGGAGTCAGGCCCGGGAGGTTCTGGAGGAGGTCACGGAGCTCAGGGCACTGTACCGACAACTGGACTCCTCCAACAGCAGCAAGCTGAACCCAGACCCACGGAGCCCGATGTGACCTGCACGGCACCGAGTCCGGTTCAGGTTCTGTTTGTTGGAATTTTAAATTATTTGGACAAATTCAGGTTATTAGAGACCCGGAGGTGTAGCACGACTTTCAAGGATCCTCAACAGACTTTTCCAGGTTTTGAAAAAGCCTTGAGCAGCACAGGTACGCTGACTACTCGACCCCTCGTGTCGTCAAAGTGAACGAAAATGTGCCAAGACGAGAGTCCAGAACCGGATCCGGATCCGGATCTTCATGCATCGACACGTTTGTTTGTTTTTTGCAGGTTTGTTTGAGTTTGAGACAGGAAGTGGTAACTAAGCTTCATTCATGTCTCATGTAGCGCCACCATCAGGTGAAAACCTGCAGAACATCATCAGCCTCTAGCAGCCTTTGTGTTTACTGCTAATGTTAGCATGCTAATCTATGATGCTAAACATAGTAAATAAATGAGTTAGCATACTAGCATTAGCATCTTCAGGCTCCAGGTCCAAACTGTGCTCACCCTCCTTCTGCTGAGGCTAACGGTGGCGAACTCGTCTCAGGTGGAAATGTTTGAACCAGACTGATCCTCAAAACACCAGAAACATACCGGACCAACGGCACCAGAACTCTGACGGTTCCTCTCTACAGACCAGGGCCAGCTAACAGCTAACAGCTAACAGCTAACAGCTAACAGCTAACAGTGAAGGAAACGCTAACACAGGCGAGCGAGCTACACTGTATGCTAATGTGAGCTAGCAGGCTAGCATTTATCAGCTAAGTGAAGGTCTGAAGCTGAAGGTCTGAAGGTCTGAAGCTGAAGGTCTGAAGGTCTGAAGCTGAAGGTCTGAAGCTGAAGGTCTGAAGATCTGAAGGTCTGAAGGTCTGAAGCTGAAGGTCTGAAGCTGAAGGTCTGAAGATCTGAAGCTGAAGGTCTGAAGCTGAAGGTCTGAAGGTCTGAAGGTCTGAAGGTCTGAAGCTGAAGGTCTGAAGGTCTGAAGCTGAAGGTCTGAAGCTGAAGGTCTGAAGGTCTGAAGCTGAAGGTCTGAAGGTCTGAAGGTCTGAAGGTCTGAAGCTGAAGGTCTGAAGCTGAAGGTCTGAAGGTCTGAAGGTCTGAAGGTCTGAAGGTCTGAAGCTGAAGGTCTGAAGGTCTGAAGGTCTGAAGCTGAAGGTCTGAAGGTCTGAAGCTGAAGGTCTGAAGCTGAAGGTCTGAAGGTCTGAAGCTGAAGGTCTGAAGCTCTGAAGCTGAAGGTCTGGAGCTGAAGGTCTGAAGGTCTGAAGCTGAAGGTCTGAAGCTGAAGGTCTGAAGGTCTGAAGCTGAAGGTCTGAAGCTGAAGGTCTGAAGGTCTGAAGCTGAAGCTGAAGGTCTGAAGGTCTGAAGGTCTGAAGGTCTGAAGGTCTGAAGCTGAAGGTCTGAAGGTCTGAAGGTCTGAAGGTCTGAAGCTGAAGGTCTGAAGGTCTGAAGCTGAAGGTCTGAAGCTGAAGGTCTGAAGGTCTGAAGGTCTGAAGCTGAAGTTGAAGGTCTGAAGCTGAAGGTCTGAAGCTGAAGGTCTGAAGCTGAAGCTGAAGGTCTGAAGCTGAAGGTCTGAAGCTGAAGGTCTGAAGCTGAAGTTGAAGGTCTGAAGCTGAAGCTGAAGCTGAAGGTCTGAAGCTGAAGGTCTGAAGGTCTGAAGCTGAAGGTCTGAAGCTGAAGGTCTGAAGCTGAAGGTCTGAAGCTGAAGATCTGAAGGTCTGAAGCTGAAGGTCTGAAGCTGAAGGTCTGAAGGTCTGAAGCTGAAGGTCTGAAGCTGAAGGTCCGAAGGTCTGAAGCTGAAGGTCTGAAGCTGAAGCTGAAGGTCTGAAGCTGAAGGTCTGAAGGTCTGAAGCTGAAGGTCTGAAGCTGAAGGTCCGAAGGTCTGAAGCTGAAGGTCTGAAGCTGAAGCTGAAGGTCTGAAGCTGAAGGTCTGCAGGTCTGAAGCTGAAGGTCTGAAGGTCTGAAGGTCAGAAGCTGAAGGTCTGAAGCTGAAGGTCTGAAGGTCTGAAGCTGAAGGTCTGAAGCTGAAGGTCTGAAGCTGAAGGTCTGAAGGTCTGAAGCTGAAGGTCTGAAGGTCTGAAGCTGAAGGTCTGAAGGTCTGAAGCTGAAGGTCTGAAGCTGAAGGTCCGAAGCTGAAGGTCTGAAGTTCTGAAGCTGAAGGTCTGAAGGTCTGAAGCTGAAGGTCTGAAGCTGAAGGTCTGAAGGTCTGAAGCTGAAGGTCTGAAGGTCTGAAGGTCTGAAGGTCTGAAGGTCTTTAGGTCTGAAGGTCTGAAGGTCTGAAGGTCTTTAGGTCTGAAGGTCTGAAGGTCTGAAGCTGAAGGTCTGAAGGTCTGAAGCTGAAGGTCTGAAGGTCTTTAGGTCTGAAGGTCTGAAGGTCTTTAGGTCTGAAGGTCTGAAGGTCTGAAGGTCTGAAGCTGAAGGTCTGAAGGTCTGAAGCTGAAGGTCTGAAGGTCTTTAGGTCTGAAGGTCTGAAGGTCTGAAGCTGAAGGTCTGAAGGTCTTTAGGTCTGAAGGTCTGAAGGTCTTTAGGTCTGAAGGTCTGAAGGTCTGGAGGTCTGAAGGTCTGGAGGTCTGAAGCTGAAGGTCTGAAGGTCTGAAGCTGAAGGTCTGAAGGTCTTTAGGTCTGAAGGTCTGAAGGTCTTTAGGTCTGAAGGTCTGGAGGTCTGAAGGTCTGGAGGTCTGAAGTTTTCTTGTACGTTTGGTTTCATTAAACTTTCAGATGTGTGTCCTGTCTGTGTTTTAACGTCCCCAGTTTGTATGTTAACTGAGCACACACACACAGTGACGTGAGGACTGTTCAGCGTGGGAGCCGTTAGCTTAGCTTAAAGACTGGAACAGAGCTAGCCTGAGTCCAAACATCCAGCAGCTCCGACGTTAATGCAGGAAAGCGGGTCAGAACCGCCTGAGCGGGAAGTGAAACCAGAAGCTGTTCTTAGAACCAGAACCAGAACCAGAACCAACATGGTCGAGCTGCTGGAAGGTGGATCCTGTCTGCTAATGCTAAGCTAATGAGCTGTGTCCAGTCTTTACGCTGCTGAATGATCCAGAACATTCTGGTCTCAGGGGTTCTGTTCTGGTTCTGGCCACTCTCGTGTTGTGGTGACAAACCCAGAGGGGCTGATGGGAGATGTAGTTCAGTTCATGAACCAACCTGGATCATTAAACTGTTAACGAGGACTCAGACTTTAATTACCTGTGTGTGTGTGTGTGTGTGTGTGTGTGTGTTCTGTTTACACCTGCAGACTCACCTGTCTGTCTCACACACACACACCCAGACATGTTTCCATGGCGACGTCTGAGGTGTGTGCAGGTGGAGGGGGCGGAGCTTCAACATTGTCAGTTCATTTGTCGAGAGTCAAACAAATCTCTGAACACACGATGATGTCACTGCGTTCATGAGCAGGTCACATGATCATCTCGAGGTCTGATACAAAGAAATGAAGAATCTTTAATTAGTTCATTAACGAGCTCGTTAAGGTGACTTGAATCACTTCCTGTGTTCAGGTGTGAGGAGCAGGTGAGCGGCGCCCTCGTGTGGTCGCAACATTAAAACACATTTAAACAAAGTTACAATTCATCAGCGACACACTAATTAACTTTAATTATCTTTAACTATAACTAACTTTAAGCTGGACCGAGCCGGCCTCAGGTGGACCGAGCCGGGCCTCAGCTGGACCGAGCCGGGGCTCAGGTGGACCGAGCCGGGCTCAGCTGGACCGAGCCGGGCTCAGCTGGACTCAGACAGGACTCGTGGTTCAGTTCAGATGTTTTTATTGAAAAACAGTCGGGTCACAGAAACAATCAGACGGGAATAAAAAAATAAAACAGGACCAGAACCGGCTCCACGAGGACGACACCAAAACCTAGAGACCAGTTGACTATTTACACAGGCCAGGGACCGGATCCAAGGTCCAGATCCTCAGAGACCGGGAGGAGCCGGGCCAACACCGAGAGCCACAGACACACAGGTGACAGGTGAGGGGGCGGGGCTAAATGCAACTCACTTTGTTTTTCTGGGGGTGTTTGAAGAGTCCTGATCCTGATCCTGAACATCCGGATCAGGATCAGGTCTCTTTAATAATAAACAAATCATCCCAGAATGCACCGCTGCCAGAATCAGCCGCTGAGGGCCATGGGTACTGTACACCTGTACACAAGTGTACACACTACACCTGGACCAGGAGCTTCCTGTCCTGGAGGAGGCGGAGCTTCGTTTTATAAAAAGGAAGTTGTTTAAAATCATCCTGGATTTTCAGTCTAAAAGTCACGTAGCTGTCAGCGGGTCACTGTACAGCTGTGTCAGTCGCCATGGTAACAGCAGGAATGCAGACCTGTACGTCCCCCCACTGGTCCAATCAGATGTCACCATCAGTCACCTGACGGCGTGAAGTTTAGCTTTTTGTGGGGGCGTTTGAGGAGATGTGGATTTGGTCCTGATCCTGGTCCTGGTCCTGATCTCCTGTCCGTCTGCGGCTCTGAGGTGGTGTCTGGACGGTCGGTGGGCGTGGCCAGAGGTCACTTGAGGGGGCGGGGCATGTAAGGGCGGGGCCAGGTGTTACAGTGTTTATTCGTCGTCATCGTCATCGTCTTCGTCCTCGGCGTCTCTCTTCCTCTTCTCGCCTCGCACACCTGCAGCGTCATCTGAGACATGAATTTCAAATTAAATGCACTTCCTGTTTCATGTCAGAACAGGTCAAAGTTTCAAAATAAAACTGACCTCCGTCCTCCTCCTCTTCGTCCTCCTCCTCCTCCTCCACGTAGTCTCCATCGTCCTCTTCATCCTGAGACAACAACACATCAGCTCACCTGTCCATCATCAGCTCACCTGTCCATCATCAGCTCACCTGTCCATCATCAGCTCACCTGTCCATCATCAGCACGCACACTCACCTGGATGCCCTCCTTCATCAGGTACGACAGGCCCACCTCGTCCTCCTCAGAGCCTTCATCATCGTCCTCCTCATCTTCATCCTCCTCATCATCGTCGTCGTCTCCAGGTGGACCGGCCTCATCGTCATCGTCTGCAACACACAGCAGCATTACAGACCGGCTCGTCTATACAGGTCTGTGGTGGTCTATAGAGTCCTATACAGGTCTGTGGTGGTCTATAGAGGTCTATACAGGTCTGTGGTGGTCTGTACAGGTCTGTGGTGGTCTATACAGGTCTGTGGTGGTCTATACAGGTCTGTGGTGGTCTATAGAGTCCTATACAGGTCTGTGGTGGTCTATAGAGGTCTATACAGGTCTGTGGTGGTCTGTACAGGTCTGTGGTGGTCTGTACAGGTCTGTGGTGGTCTATACAGGTCTGTGGTGGTCTATAGAGTTCTATACAGGTCTGTGGTGGTCTATAGAGGTCTATACAGGTCTGTGGTGGTCTGTACGGGTCTGTGGTGGTCTATAGAGTCCTATACAGGTCTGTGGTGGTCTATAGAGGTCTATACAGGTCTGTGGTGGTCTATACAGGTCTGTGGTGGTCTATAGAGTCCTATACAGGTCTGTGGTGGTCTATAGAGTCCTATACAGGTCTGTGGTGGTCTATACAGGTCTGTGGTGGTCTATAGACTTCTATACAGGTCTGTGGTGGTCTATAGAGTTCTATACAGGTCTGTGGTGGTCTATACAGGTCTGTGGTGGTCTATACAGGTCTGTGGTGGTCTATAGAGTTCTATACAGGTCTGTGGTGGTCTATACAGGTCTGTGGTGGTCTATACAGGTCTGTGGTGGTCTATAGAGTTCTATACAGGTCTGTGGTGGTCTATACAGGTCTATAGAGTTCTATAAAGGTCTATGGTGGTCTATACAGGTCTGTGGTGGTCTATACAGGTCTATAGAGTTCTATACAGGTCTGTGTTGGTCTATACAGGTCTGTGGTGGTCTATAGAGTTCTATACAGGTCTGTGGTGGTCTATAGAGGTCTGTACAGGTCTGTGGTGGTCTATAGAGGTCTACACAGATCTGTGATGTCTGTACAGATCTGTGGTGGTCTGTAGAGGTCTCGTCATGGTCTCACCGTTGTCGCCCTCGGAGTCCGGCACCTCGTTGTCCTCCTGGTCGTACCCGTCCAGGTAGCTGAGCTGGGGCAGCAGCTCGAACACGCTCTCTCTGTAGTCCTCCAGAGTCGAAACCTCACAGCTGTACAGGTCCAGACTCTTCAGGTTCTTCAGGTTCTGCTGCAGAGGGAAAGACAGGCAGGCAGTCAGACAGGCAGGCAGACAGACAGACAGGCAGGCAGTCAGACAGGCAGGCAGACAGGCAGTCAGACGGGCAGGCAGTCAGACGGTCAGGCAGTCAGACGGTCAGGCAGTCAGACAGGCAGGCAGACAGGCAGGCAGACAGGCAGACAGACAGGCAGGCAGTCAGACGGTCAGGCAGTCAGACGGTCAGGCAGTGATAGGTAAATGAGTGTGCCCTTATTGTGAAAAACCAGCTTGGTAAGAACATGTGACATGAGTTCTGCTGTCAGAACTTCCACAGAACCATCTGGATCTCAGCACGTCGCCGTGGTTACATGTTGTCGTGTCTCCATGGTAACGAGACTCACCAGGACCTGGATGGTGCTGAGCTCTTTGATCTTGTTCCCGCTCAAGTTCAGGTACGTCAGGTTCGGACATTTCTCCGCCAACGAGTCCAGACCGCCAACGACGCTGTTATCACTGACCTCCAGCTGAAACACAGGCAGACAGACAGGTATGATGGGAACACACACACAGACAGACACACACACACAGGATGGGAGCACACGCACAGACAGACACACACACAGATAGACAGACAGGATGGGAGCACACGCACACACAGACACACACACACACAGATAGACAGGATTGGAACACACAGACAGATAGACAGACAGACAGAATTGGAACACACAGACAGATAGACAGACAGGATGGGAACACAGACAGATAGACAGACAGGATGGGAACACAGACAGACAGACAGACATGATGGGAACACACAGACAGATAAGACAGACAGGATGGGAACACAGACAGATAGACAGACAGGATTGGAACACACAGACAGATAGACAGACAGGATGGGAACACACAGACAGATAGACAGACAGGATGGGAACACAGACAGACAGACAGGATGGGAACACACAGACAGATAGACAGACAGGATGGGAACACACAGACAGATAGACAGACAGGATGGGAACACACAGACAGATAGACAGACAGGATGGGAACACAGACAGATAGACAGACAGGATGGGAACACACAGACAGATAGACAGACAGGATGGGAACACACAGATAGACAGACAGGATGGGAACACACAGACAGATAGACAGACAGGATGGGAACACACAGACAGATAGACAGACAGGATTGGAACACACAGACAGATAGACAGACAGGATTGGAACACAGACAGATAGACAGACAGGATGGGAACACACAGACAGATAGACAGACAGGATGGGAACACAGACAGATAGACAGACAGGATGGGAACACACAGACAGATAGACAGACAGGATGGGAACACACAGACAGATAGACAGACAGGATGGGAACACACAGACAGATAGACAGACAGGATGGGAACACACAGACAGATAGACAGACAGGATTGGAACACAGACAGATAGACAGACAGGATTGGAACACACAGACAGATAGACAGACAGGATGGGAACACACAGACAGATAGACAGACAGGATGGGAACACACAGACAGATAGACAGACAGGATAGGAACACACAGACAGATAGACAGGATTGGAACACACAGACAGATAGACAGACAGGATGGGAACACACAGACAGATAGACAGACAGGATGGGAACACACAGACAGATAGACAGACAGGATGGGAACACACAGACAGATAGACAGACAGGATGGGAACACACAGACAGATAGACAGACAGGATTGGAACACACAGACAGATAGACAGACAGGATTGGAACACAGACAGATAGACAGACAGGATGGGAACACACAGACAGATAGACAGACAGGATGGGAACACACAGACACACAAAGCTGACCTTGCGTAGTTTGGGCAGTGGCGGCAGCTTGCAGAGTGACGTGAGGCCGACGTTCACCATGCTGAGGATCTCCAGGTCTTTGTACTCCTCCGTCACTCCTTCAACCTCTCCATCTGAGGAGCGACAGTTATCCACCACCAGCTCCACCACCTGCAGATCATGTGACCACAGAGCACACGTATGTAAACAGGATGAAACTCAGCTGAGTCTGTCCAGGTGTGTTAATGGCGTCACGTCATGGACGGCTGTGAAAAGTTCTGACTAGAACCGGGCCTGTGTCAGAAAAAGCCTCATCACTGTTTAAACCGCTTCAGACAGCACAGGGGTCTCAACCAAAGGTCCGTGGACCCTAGCAGGTCCGCAGAGGTCCTGCAGGGGGTCCAGTCGTCATGATCGACCAAAACAATGGAGAACGTGACGGTGCAGAGGAACTCCAGGCAGACCAGGTGT
>CM014091.1:34389905-34399905 GCA_004119915.2 Collichthys lucidus
TGTAGTAGTTGTTGTTGTTGTAGTAGTAGTAGTAGTTGTTGCAGTAGTAGTAGTAGTAGTTGTTGTTGTTGTAGTAGTTGTTGTAGTAGTTGTTGTGGTTTAGCTTTCAGTCAAATATGGCGCCAGTGAGGACAAAGAGAATATGTATGTAAAGTTTAAATGTTTTACGTTCGCCCTCTCATTGTCGTGGGAACACGTAGTAGTGGCTGTTGTTGTAGTAGTAGTAGTAGTAGTAGTAGTGGGTGTTGCAGTAGTAGTTGTTGTAGTAGTAGTAGTAGTCGTCGTTGTAGTAGTAGTAGTAGTAGTAGTTGTTGTAGTAGTAGTAGTAGTAGTAGTAGTTGTTGTAGTAGTAGTAGTAGTGTTGTAGTTGTAGTAGTAGTTGTTGTAGTAGTAGTAGTAGTAGTTGTTGCAGTAGTAGTTGTTGTTGTAGTAGTAGTAGTTGTAGTAGTAGTAGTAGTAGTAGTTGTTGTAGTAGTAGTTGTTGTTGTAGTAGTAGTAGTAGTAGTTGTTGTAGTAGTAGTAGTAGTTGTTGTAGTAGTAGTTGTTGTTGTAGTAGTAGTAGTAGTAGTAGTAGTAATAGTAGTTGTTGGTGTTGTAGTAGTAGTAATAGTAGTTGTTGTAGTAGTAGTTGTAGTTAATGTAGTAGTAGTAGTAGTAGTAGTAGTAGTAGTAGTAGTAGTAGTAATAGTAGTTGTTGTTGTTGTAGTAGTAGTAATAGTAGTTGTTGTAGTAGTAGTTGTAGTTATTGTAGTAGTAGTAGTAGTAGTAATAGTAGTTGTTGTAGTAGTAGTTGTAGTTATTGTAGTAGTTTCTTGTAGTAGTAGTAGTAGTAGTAGTAGTTGTTGTTGTTGTTGTTTTAGCTTTCAGTCAAATATGGCGCCAATGAGGACAAAGAGAATATGTATGTAAAGTTTAAATGTTTCACGTTCGCCCTCTCATTGGTCACAGCTCAGTAACACCTTAACGGTTTCAACCAATGGCAGAGAACAGTGTTGAATAATAAGATACTGGGGGTGGGACTCAGTGAGTAGATCATCGCCGGGCCAATAGGAGACCAGAATCTGGAAATATCTGAATATTCATGAGTGAAGGGGCGTGGTCTCCGAGTGGAGGTCGGGCGCGAGCGAACATGGTGGTTTAGTTATCGTGTTGAAGCAGCTGGAGAAGGAAGCCGTGTGAGCGCGCGCCTCACCGAGCCCGTTTTATTTTCAGTTTTTCTTTGTTGCACTTTGTTTTTACGGCCAGAGTCCGCGCGGGAACATGGACATGAAGAAGAGGGTCAGCCTGGAGCTGAGGAACCGGAACCCGGCCGAGGTGTGTAACTACAGCCGCGCGGACTTTGACCAGTTTACTGAGAAGAAAGGTGAAGGATGCGGGCACGAGACCCGACATGGCGAGGGACGCGCCGAGCGACGTCGACACGTCGAGCTCAGTCCGGGAGCAGACCCGCTCAGTGCGGGAGCAGACCCGCTGAGTGCGGGACCAGACCCGCTTCGACATTTTGACCCAGAAAACTACTCCAACATGGAGGGACTCCTCCAGCCGCCCCGCGAGGAGTGTCTCTCTGTCTGTCTCTCTCTCTGTCTCTCTCTCTGTCTGTCTCTCTCTCTCTGTCTGTCTGTCTCTGTCTGTCTCTCTCTCTCTCTCTCTCTCTCTCTCTGTCTGTCTGTCTCTCTCTCTCTGTCTCTCTCTCTCTGTCTGTCTCTCTCTCTCTCTCCCCCCTCCTCCTGCAGCTAGCATACGGGCTAACAGGCTAACCTCGGTATGGCCCGGGTTAGTCCGGGTGGGTTCGGGTTCGCTGGCGGGGAGGCGGTGCCTGTTCTCGGCGGTGCAGAACATGGCGCCTCTGTGTTCGGTCACCATTTTAACCTTCAGTGTGAAACAGCTGTGATCTGGTGGCGCGGCACACTCTGACCCATGTTAACCCAGGTTAAACCGGGTTAAACCGGGTCTACGGTTCTTCAGGTTCTGCTGGTCCCTTCGGCACCACGTCAACTACTGACAGCCCGTTATTCAGACCCGAGTCTGAAGTTCAGGACCGGTTCGTCCCGCTGTTCACGCCCACTCGATGTGTCTTGATGCTGTTTTTAACGGCGGAAAAGTAAGGTAACGTAGCAGGATAGTAAGGTAACGTAGCAGGATAGTAAGGTAACGTAGCAGGATAGCAAGGTAACGTAGCAGGATAGCAAGGTAACGTAGCAGGATAGCAAGGTAACGTAGCAGGATAGTAAGGTAACGTAGCAGGATAGTAAGGTAACGCGGGGTCGTGTCAGCCACGTTCCTATCACGTGTTGATTCAGTGACCTGCATGGTGTCCACTGATTCATCCTGCCGTGTGGAAACACCTGGTCTGCCTGGAGTTCCTCTGCACCGTCACGTTCTCCATTGTTTTGGTCGATCATGATGACTGGACCCCCTGCAGGACCTCTGCGGACCTGCTAGGGTCCACGGACCTTTGGTTGAGACCCCTGTGCTGTCTGAAGCGGTTTAAATAGTGATGAGGCTTTTTCTGACACAGGCCCGGTTCTAGTCAGAACTTTTCACAGCCGTCCATGACGTGACGTCATTAACACACCTGGACAGACTCAGCTGAGTTTCATCCTGTTTACATACGTGTGCTCTGTGGTCACATGATCTGCAGGTGGTGGAGCTGGTGGTGGATAACTGTCGCTCCTCAGATGGAGAGGTTGAAGGAGTGACGGAGGAGTACAAAGACCTGGAGATCCTCAGCATGGTGAATCGGCCTCACGTCACTCTGCAAGCTGCCGCCACTGCCCAAACTACGCAAGGTCAGCTTTGTGTGTCTGTGTGTTCCCATCCTGTCTGTCTATCTGTCTGTGTGTTCCCATCCTGTCTGTCTATCTGTCTGTGTGTTCCCATCCTGTCTGTCTATCTGTCTGTGTGTTCCCATCCTGTCTGTCTATCTGTCTGTGTGTTCCCATCCTGTCTGTCTATCTGTCTGTGCGTTCCAATCCTGTCTGTCTATCTGTCTGTGTTCCAATCCTGTCTGTCTATCTGTCTGTGTGTTCCAATCCTGTCTGTCTATCTGTCTGTGTGTTCCCATCCTGTCTGTCTATCTGTCTATGTGTTCCCATCCTGTCTGTCTATCTGTCTGTGTGTTCCCATCCTGTCTGTCTATCTGTCTGTGTTCCCATCCTGTCTGTCTATCTGTCTGTGTGTTCCCATCCTGTCTGTCTATCTGTCTGTGTGTTCCAATACTGTCTATCTGTCTGTGTGTTCCCACCCTGTCTGTCTATCTGTCTGTGTGTTCCCATCCTGTCTGTCTATCTGTCTGTGTTCCCATCCTGTCTGTCTATCTGTCTGTGTTCCCATCCTGTCTGTCTATCTGTCTGTGTGTTCCAATTCTGTCTGTCTGTCTGTGTGTTCCCATCCTGTCTGTCTATCTGTCTGTGTGTTCCAATCCTGTCTGTCTATCTGTCTGTGTTCCCATCCTGTCTGTCTATCTGTCTGTGTGTTCCAATTCTGTCTGTCTGTCTATCTGTCTGTGTGTTCCAATCCTGTCTATCTGTGTGTGTGTGTCTGTGTGTGCGTGTGTTCCCATCCTGTCTGTCTATCTGTGTGTGTCTGTCTGTGCGTGTGCTCCCATCCTGTCTGTCTATCTGTGTGTGTGTGTCTGTGTGTGCGTGTGCTCCCATCCTGTCTGTCTATCTGTGTGTGTGTGTCTGTCTGTGCGTGTGCTCCCATCCTGTGTGTGTGTGTGTGTGTGTGTGTCTGTCTGTGTGTGTTCCCATCCTGTCTGTCTATCTGTGTGTGTGTGTCTGTGTGTGCGTGTGCTCCCATCCTGTCTGTCTATCTGTGTGTGTGTGTCTGTCTGTGCGTGTGCTCCCATCCTGTGTGTGTGTGTGTGTGTGTGTGTCTGTCTGTGTGTGTGTTCCCATCCTGTCTGTCTATCTGTGTGTGTGTCTGTCTGTGCGTGTGCTCCCATCCTGTGTGTGTGTGTCTGTCTGTGTGTGTGTGTGTGTCTGTCTGTGTGTGTGTGTGTGTCTGTCTGTGTGTGTGTGTGTGTCTGTGTGTTCCAGTCCTGTCTGTGTGTGTGTTCCCATCATACCTGTCTGTCTGCCTGTGTTTCAGCTGGAGGTCAGTGATAACAGCGTCGTTGGCGGTCTGGACTCGTTGGCGGAGAAATGTCCGAACCTGACGTACCTGAACTTGAGCGGGAACAAGATCAAAGAGCTCAGCACCATCCAGGTCCTGGTGAGTCTCGTTACCATGGAGACACGACAACATGTAACCACGGCGACGTGCTGAGATCCAGATGGTTCTGTGGAAGTTCTGACAGCAGAACTCATGTCACATGTTCTTACCAAGCTGGTTTTTCACAATAAGGGCACACTCATTTACCTATCACTGCCTGCCTGCCTGTCTGACTGCCTGCCTGTCTGTCTGCCTGCCTGTCTGCCTGCCTGCCTGCCTGTCTGTCTGCCTGCCTGTCTGACTGCCTGCCTGTCTTTCCCTCTGCAGCAGAACCTGAAGAACCTGAAGAGTCTGGACCTGTACAGCTGTGAGGTTTCGACTCTGGAGGACTACAGAGAGAGCGTGTTCGAGCTGCTGCCCCAGCTCAGCTACCTGGACGGGTACGACCAGGAGGACAACGAGGTGCCGGACTCCGAGGGCGACAACGGTGAGACCATGACGAGACCTCTACAGACCACCACAGATCTGTATAGGACTCTATAGACCGCCACAGACCTGTATAGACCAACACAGACCTGTATAGACCACCACAGACCTGTATAGACCACCACAGACCTGTATAGACCACCACAGACCTGTATAGACCACCACAGACCTGTATAGACCACCACAGACCTGTATAGACCACCATAGACCTTTATAGAACTCTATAGACCTGTATAGACCACCACAGACCTGTATAGAACTCTATATACCACCACAGACCTGTATAGACCACCACAGACCTGTATAGAACTCTATAGACCACCACAGACCTGTATAGAACTCTATAGACCACCACAGACCTGTATAGACCACCACAGACCTGTATAGACCACCACAGACCTGTATAGACCACCACAGACCTGTATAGACCACCACAGACCTGTATAGAACTCTATAGACCACCACAGACCTGTATAGACCACCACAGACCTGTATAGAACTCTATAGACCACCACAGACCTGTATAGACCTGTATAGACCACCACAGACCTGTATAGACCACCACAGACCTGTATAGAACTCTATAGACCACCACAGACCTGTATAGTACTCTATAGACCACCACAGACCTGTATAGAACTCTATAGACCGCCACAGACCTGTATAGACCACCACAGACCTGTATAGACCACCACAGACCTGTATAGACCACCACAGACCTGTATAGGACTCTATAGACCACCACAGACCTGTATAGGACTCTATAGACCACCACAGACCTGTATAGGACTCTATAGACCACCACAGACCTGTATAGAACTCTATAGACCACCACAGACCTGTATAGAACTCTATAGACCACCACAGACCTGTATAGGACTCTATATACCACCACAGACCTGTATAGACCAACACAGACCTGTATAGAACTCTATAGACCTGTATAGACCACCACAGACCTGTATAGACCACCACAGACCTGTATAGACCACCACAGACCTGTATAGACCACCACAGACCTGTATAGACCACCATAGACCTTTATAGAACTCTATAGACCTGTATAGACCACCACAGACCTGTATAGAACTCTATATACCACCACAGACCTGTATAGACCACCACAGACCTGTATAGAACTCTATAGACCACCACAGACCTGTATAGAACTCTATAGACCACCACAGACCTGTATAGAACTCTATAGACCACCACAGACCTGTATAGACCACCACAGACCTGTATAGACCACCACAGACCTGTATAGAACTCTATAGACCACCACAGACCTGTATAGACCACCACAGACCTGTATAGAACTCTATAGACCACCACAGACCTGTATAGACCACCACAGACCTGTATAGAACTCTATAGACCACCACAGACCTGTATAGACCTGTATAGACCACCACAGACCTGTATAGACCACCACAGACCTGTATAGAACTCTATAGACCACCACAGACCTGTATAGTACTCTATAGACCACCACAGACCTGTATAGAACTCTATAGACCGCCACAGACCTGTATAGACCACCACAGACCTGTATAGACCACCACAGACCTGTATAGGACTCTATAGACCACCACAGACCTGTATAGGACTCTATAGACCACCACAGACCTGTATAGGACTCTATAGACCACCACAGACCTGTATAGAACTCTATAGACCACCACAGACCTGTATAGAACTCTATAGACCACCACAGACCTGTATAGGACTCTATAGACCACCACAGACCTGTATAGACCACCACAGACCTGTATAGAACTCTATAGACCACCACAGACCTGTATAGGACTCTATAGACCACCACAGACCTGTATAGGACTCTATAGACCACCACAGACCTGTATAGGACTCTATAGACCACCACAGACCTGTATAGAACTCTATAGACCACCACAGACCTGTATAGGACTCTATAGACCACCACAGACCTGTACAGACCACCACAGACCTGTATAGGACTCTATAGACCACCACAGACCTGTATAGAACTCTATAGACCACCACAGACCTGTATAGACCACCACAGACCTGTATAGACCACCACAGACCTGTATAGACGAGCCGGTCTGTAATGCTGCTGTGTGTTGCAGACGATGACGATGAGGCCGGTCCACCTGGAGACGACGACGATGATGAGGAGGATGAAGATGAGGAGGACGATGATGAAGGCTCTGAGGAGGACGAGGTGGGCCTGTCGTACCTGATGAAGGAGGGCATCCAGGTGAGTGTGCGTGCTGATGATGGACAGGTGAGCTAATGATGGACAGGTGAGCTGATGTGTTGTTGTCTCAGGATGAAGAGGACGATGGAGACTACGTGGAGGAGGAGGAGGAGGACGAAGAGGAGGAGGACGGAGGTCAGTTTTATTTTGAAACTTTGACCTGTTCTGACATGAAACAGGAAGTGCATTTAATTTGAAATTCATGTCTCAGATGACGCTGCAGGTGTGCGAGGCGAGAAGAGGAAGAGAGACGCCGAGGACGAAGACGATGACGATGACGACGAATAAACACTGTAACACCTGGCCCCGCCCTTACATGCCCCGCCCCCTCAAGTGACCTCTGGCCACGCCCACCGACCGTCCAGACACCACCTCAGAGCCGCAGACGGACAGGACATCAGGACCAGGACCAGGATCAGGACCAAATCCACATCTCCTCAAACGCCCCCACAAAAAGCTAAACTTCACGCCGTCAGGTGACTGATGGTGACATCTGATTGGACCAGTGGGGGGACGTACAGGTCTGCATTCCTGCTGTTACCATGGCGACTGACACAGCTGTACAGTGACCCGCTGACAGCTACGTGACTTTTAGACTGAAAATCCAGGATGATTTTAAACAACTTCCTTTTTATAAAACGAAGCTCCGCCTCCTCCAGGACAGGAAGCTCCTGGTCCAGGTGTAGTGTGTACACTTGTGTACAGGTGTACAGTACCCATGGCCCTCAGTGGCTGATTCTGGCAGCGGTGCATTCTGGGATGATTTGTTTATTATTAAAGAGTCCTGATCCTGATCCAGGTGTTCAGGATCAGGATCAGGACTCTTCAAACACCCCCAGAAAAACAAAGTGAGTTGCATTTAGCCCCGCCCCCTCACCTGTCACCTGTGTGTCTGTGGCTCTCGGTGTTGGCCCGGCTCCTCCCGGTCTCTGAGGATCTGGACCTTGGATCCGGTCCCTGGCCTGTGTAAATAGTCAACTGGTCTCTAGGTTTTGGTGTCGTCCTCGTGGAGCCGGTTCTGGTCCTGTTTTATTTTTTTATTCCCGTCTGATTGTTTCTGTGACCCGACTGTTTTTCAATAAAAACATCTGAACTGAACCACGAGTCCTGTCTGAGTCCAGCTGAGCCCGGCTCGGTCCAGCTGAGCCCGGCTCGGTCCAGCTGAGGCCCGGCTCGGTCCAGCTGAGGCCGGCTCGGTCCAGCTGAGCCCGGCTCGGTCCAGCTGAGGCCCGGCTCGGTCCACCTGAGCCCGGCTCGGTCCAGCTGAGCCCGGCTCGGTCCACCTTAAAGTTAGTTATAGTTAAAGTTAATTAAAGTTAGTGTGTCGCTGATGAATTGTAACTTTGTTTAAATGTGTTTTAATGTTGCGACCACATGAGGGCGCCGCTCACCTGCTCATCACACCTGAACACAGGAAGTGATTCAAGTCACCTTAACGAGCTCGTTAATGAACTAATTAAAGATTCTTCGTTTCTTTGTATCAGACCTCGAGATGATCATGTGACCTGCTCATGAACGCAGTGACATCATCGTGTGTTCAGAGATTTGTTTGACTCTCGACAAATGAACTGACACAATGTTGAAGCTCCGCCCCCTCCACCTGCACACACCTCAGATGTCGCCATGGAAACGTGTGTGTGTGAGACAGACAGGTGAGTCTGCAGGTGTAAACAGAAGGTCGAACACACACACACACACACACACACACACACACACACACAGCTAATTAAAGTCTGAGTCCTCGTTAACAGTTTAATGATCCAGGTTAGTTCATGAACTGAACTACATCTCCCATCAGCCCCTCTGGGTTTGTCACCACAACACGAGAGTGGCCAGAACCAGAACAGAACCCATGAGACCAGAATGTTCTGGATCATTCAGCAGCGTAAAGACTGGACACAGCTCATTAGCTTAGCATTAGCAGACAGGATCCACCTTCCAGCAGCTCGACCATGTTGGTTCTGGTTCTGGTTCTGGTTCTAAGAACAGCTTCTGGTTTCACTTCCCGCTCAGGCGGTTCTGACCCGCTTTCCTGCACCAACGTCGGAGCTGCTGGATGTTTGGACTCAGGCTAGCTCTGTTCCAGTCTTTAAGCTAAGCTAACGGCTCCCACGCTGAACAGTCCTCACGTCACTGTGTGTGTGTGCGCTCAGTTAACATACAAACTGGGGACGTTAAAACACAGACAGGACACACATCTGAAAGTTTAATGAAACCAAACGTACAAGAAAACTCCAGACCTCCAGACCTTCAGACCTCCAGACCTTCAGCTCCAGACCTTCAGACCTTCAGCTTCAGACCTTCAGCTTCAGACCTTCAGCTTCAGACCTTCAGACCTTCAGCTTCAGACCTTCAGACCTTCAGACCTTCAGCTTCAGACCTTCAGACCTTCAGCTTCAGACCTTCAGACCTTCAGCTTCAGACCTTCAGACCTTCAGACCTTCAGCTTCAGACCTTCAGCTTCAGACCTTCAGACCTTCAGCTTCAGACCTTCAGACCTTCAGACCTTCAGCTTCAGACCTTCAGACCTTCAGACCTTCAGACCTTCAGACCTTCAGCTTCAGACCTTCAGACCTTCAGACCTTCAGCTTCAGACCTTCAGACCTTCAGCTTCAGACCTTCACTTAGCTGATAAATGCTAGCCTGCTAGCTCACATTAGCATACAGTGTAGCTCGCTCGCCTGTGTTAGCGTTTCCTTCACTGTTAGCTGTTAGCTGTTAGCTGTTAGCTGGCCCTGGTCTGTAGAGAGGAACCGTCAGAGTTCTGGTGCCGTTGGTCCGGTATGTTTCTGGTGTTTTGAGGATCAGTCTGGTTCAAACATTTCCACCTGAGACGAGTTCGCCACCGTTAGCCTCAGCAGAAGAAGTGTGAGCACAGTTTGGACCTGGAGCCTGAAGATGCTAATGCTAGTATGCTAACTCATTCATTTATTTACTATGATTAGCATCATAGATTAGCATGCTAACACATTAGCAGTAAACACAAAGGCTGCTAGAGGCTGATGATGTTCTGCAGGTTTTCACCTGATGGTGGCGCTACATGAGACATGAGTGAAGCTTAGTTACCACTTCCTGTCTCAAACTCAAACAAACCTGCAAAAAACAAACAAACGTGTC
>CM014091.1:34404905-34441642 GCA_004119915.2 Collichthys lucidus
ACAGACAGGTGTACACACAGACAGGTGTACACACAGACAGGTGTACACACAGACAGGTGCACACACAGACAGGTGCACACACAGACAGGTGCACACACAGACAGGTGCACACACAGACAGGTGCACACACAGACAGGTGTACCGTGTTGCCCGGCGTGCTGACCCGCTGCAGTCTGAACTTGCTGTGGTTTTTTTTACTTCGACTTTTGTTCTTCCGGATCTCTTCACAGCGCTCGTAGTCCGACAGGTCCAGAACCTCGTCAGCCCGACCCAGCTCCTTCACCTGCAGGGAGACAGGTGAGACAAGAGCAACAGGTGAGACAGCAGAGACAGGTGAGACAAAAGCAACAGGTAAGACAGCAGAGACAAATCAAATCAATTTAGATTTTATCTGAAAGCTCTGGCTGCCAATCTACTTTTGGAGACTATAGGAACCACAAGGAACCACGAGGAACCACGAGGAACCACGAGGACCCACGAGGAACCACGAGGAACCACGAGGAACCACGAGGAACCACGAGGAACCACGAGGAACCACGAGGAACCACAAGGAACCCAGCGTCCTGAGAGCGCAGTGTTCTAGAGGGGTAGTAAGGTACTATGAGCTCTTTTAGATATGATGGTGTCTGACCATGAAGAGCTTTGTAAGTAAGGAGGAGAATTTAAATTCTATTCTAGATTTAACAGGGAGCCAATGCAAGGAAGCCAGAATGGGAGAGATGTGATCTCTGATCTTGGTTCCTGTCAGAACACGTGCAGCAGCATCTGAATTAACTGCAAAGTCCTCAGAGACTTATTGGAGCAGCCTGATAACAAAGAGTTACAATAGTCCAGCCTTGAAGTAACAAATGCGTGGACTAGTTTTTCTGCATCCGCCTGAGACACGATGCGTCTGATTTTAGCGATGTTACGTAAGTGGAAGAATGCAGTCCTCGAAATTTGTTTCATGTGACGTTAAAGGACAAATCCTGATCAAAAACAACTCCAAGATTCTTTACAGTGGAGCTGGAGGCCAGGGTGATCCCGTCTAAAGTAACTAAGACTCTGGAAAGAGAGTTTCTGAGGAGTTTGGGTCCAATTACAAGAACTTCAGTTTTGTCTGAATTTAACATTGTAGGTATTCCAACTGTTTATATCCTTAAGGCATGCTTGGAGTTTAGTTAACTGATTGGTTGCATCAGGTCAGGTGAGCTGGTTGTTTGTTTGGAGCCACGCTAACTGTTCCCTCTGTTTCCAGTCCTTGTGCTAAGCTAAGCTAACAGAGGAAGAAGTGAAGGCGGCTGCAGGTTTTCAAAATAAAATGCAAACTCAGTCAAATCAGGCACAAGAGAGATTTACATCAAGCTACGAACAGACTGAGACTGAGACCAGCACGAGGCGTATTAAAAACATGAAATGAATTACACGTGTTCTGTTAATATAAATCTGAATAATTATTATTGAATGTTTCAGTTTAAAAGCTTCAAAGCGTCTCAGAAGCAGAAGGTAACAAAGATCTACTTCCTGTTTCTGAACTCTGTACTGCAGTAACCTTCTGTTATGAAGTATTTGTACTTCTACTCAAGGTAAAACTTTAATTTTCTGTGTGTGTGTGTGTGGTTTTAACACACACATCTTCAGTCTGTGTGTCAGACAGCTGATCTTCCTCTTCATCATGAACAGATGTTACTGACCTCTGATCAGTTGTCTGTCAATTAACTGCAGCTGCTGTTAGCTCATGTTAGCTCAGTCTGTTAGCTGCTGTTAGCTCATGTTAGCTCAGTCTGTTAGCGGCTGTTAGCTCATGTTAGCTCAGTCTGTTAGCGGCTGTTAGCTCATGTTAGCTCAGTCTGTTAGCTGCTGTTAACTCAGTCTGTTAGCTGCTGTTAGCTCATGTTAGCTCAGTCTGTTAGCTGCTGTTAGCTCATGTTAGCTCAGTCTGTTAGCGGCTGTTAGCTCATGTTAGCTCAGTCTGTTAGCTGCTGTTAGCTCATGTTAGCTCAGTCTGTTAGCTGCTGTTAGCACAGTTCGTTAGCCGGGCCGTGCGGGCTGTGATGTTGTTGTTCGGTGCATTCTGCGTTGTTCCACGTTCAATAAATCTAATTAAGTCGAGTAAATATAACGAGTCACCTGATGTCTGAAACCGTCCAATGAGAGGTGAGTCTGAGCTCAGGTGAGACATTATCTGTGTTGACGTTAGCACGTAACGTTAGCATTCAGAGGTCTCACTGTGACTGTTCACCTGGCCGAGCATTAGCTAACGTTAGCTGGATTAGCAGCTGTGAATGTGTTGATCCTCTGATATCAGCTGATCGAGCCTTGTCATCTGCTCTGTGATCAGCTGTTCATTGTGCTGAGGGGGATCATGTTCCTGCAGACAGGAAGTCCAACACACACACACACACACACACACACACACACACACACACACACACACACACACACACACACACACACACACAGAGTCATGTTTCCACACAGAGGTTGCTAATGCTAACCCTGAAAACAAAATAATCCACGTTATGACGACGACACACAACCCCAGTAATACACACTACAGCTGTGGTGTGTGTGTGTGTGTGTGTGTGTGTGTGTGTGTGTGTGTGTGTGTGTGTGTGGTAGGTGTGGCCTCTCTCCCAGGATGTCTCAGTTTAAAGTTGGTTAATAATGGATGCTGTTTCCATGGAGATTAATGAGCTGGAGTAAACCTGCTGTGTGTGTGTGTGTGTGTGTGTGTGTGTGTGTGTGTTGTGAGGTCAGGTGACCTCTGACCCGTGTACAGTCGATGTTATTTTGAAAGAACACGACAAAACTGAGTTTATTTCAGTGAGGAGACGAAAGAGGAAGAGACGTCTGAGACAGGAAGTTTTATTTTGGTAAATTTGAAGCAGATGTGGTCTGTGTGTGTGTGTGTGTGTGTGTGTGTGTGTGTGTGTGTGTGTGTGTGTGAGAGAAGTGTGTGTGTTGTCACACACATTTCTATTCCTAGTGATGCTGACAAGAAGAACCAATCACAAGCAGACGTCCTAATTTGGTCCTGAGACAGTTTTCACGAGTCATGTGACAGCTGACATCTGATTGGTCAGAGATTTAAAAAAATAAAAAAAACGTGTTAAAAAAGTGGAACATGAACGCACCACAAAGACCAACAGAAACTGACATCACTCAAACATAAAATCAGAACCAAAGGAACCAAAACCTGAACAAGAACCAGAGGACGGACCTGAACAAGAACCAAAGAACCTGAACAAGAACCAAAGGACGGACCTGAACAAGAACCAGAGGACGGACCTGAACAAGAACCTGAACAAGAACCAGAGGAGGGACCTGAACAAGAACCAAAGAACCTGAACAAGAACCAGAGGACGGACCTGAACAAGAACCTGAACAAGAACCAGAGGATGGACCTGAACAAGAACCTGAACAAGAACCAAAGAACCTGAACAAGAACCAGAGGACCTGAACAAGAACCTGAACAAGAACCAGAGGACGGACCTGAACAAGAACCTGAACAAGAACCAAAGAACCTGAACAAGAACCAGAGGACCTGAACAAGAACCAGAGGACCTGAACAAGAACCAGGGGACCTGAACAAGAACCAGAGGACCTGAACAAGAACCAGGGGACCTGAACAAGAACCAAAGAACCTGAACAAGAACCAGAGGAGGGACCTGAACAAGAACCAAAGAACCTGAACAAGAACCAGAGGACCTGAACAAGAACCAGAGGACCTGAACAAGAACCAGGGGACCTGAACAAGAACCTGAGGACCTTAACAAGAACCAAAGGACCTGACAAGAACCTGAACAAGAACCTGAACAAGAACCTGAGCAAGAACCACATGACCTGAACACGAACCTGAACAAGAACCTGAACAAGAACCAAAGGACCTGAACAAGAACCAATGGATCTGTACAAGAACCAAAGGACCAGAAGAAAAACCTGAACAAGAATCAAAGGACCTGAACAAGAACCAAAGAACCTGAACAAGAACCAGAGGACCTGAACAAGAACCAGGGGACCTGAACAAGAACCTGAGGACCTGAACAAGAACCAAAGGACCTGACAATAACCTGAACAAGAATCTGCACAAGAACCTGAACAAGAACCTGAACAAGAACCAAAGGACCTGACAAGAACCTAAACAAGAATCTGCACAAGAACCTGAACAAGAACCTGAACAAGAACCAAAGGACCTGAACAAGAACCTGAACAAGAACCTGAACAAGAACCAAAGGACCTGAAGAAGAACCTGAACAAGAATTTAAACAAGAACCAATGGATCTGTACAAGAACCAAAGGACCCGAAGAAGAACCTGAACAAGAATCAAAGGACCTGAACAAGAACCAAAGGACGGACCTAAACAAGAACCTGAGGACCGGAACAAGAACTAAAGGACCTGACAAGAACCTGAACAAGAACCTGAACAAGAACCAAAGGACCTGAACAAGAACCTGAACAAGAACCAAAGGACCTGAACAAGAACCAAATGACCTGAACAAGAACCAAAGGACCTGAACAAGAATCTAAACAAGAACCTAAACAAGAACCAAAGGCCCCGAACAAGAATCTGAACAAGAACCAAAGGACCTGAAAAAGAATCTGATCAAGAACCAAATGACCTGAACAACAACCAAAGGACCTGAACAAGAATTCAAACAAGAACCAAAGGACCTGAAAAAGAATCTGATCAAGAACCAAATGACCTGAACAACAACCAAAGGACCTGAACAAGAATTCAAACAAGAACCAAAGGACCTGAACAAGAATTCAAACAAGAACCAAAGGACCCGAAAAAGAATCTGAACAAGATCCAAAGCAACAAAAAACGTAAGAAAAGCCTGATCAAGCACAAGATATGATTTAATTCATAAGGTTACAGCATGGTGTTCCACTGGTTCTAACAGAATATTTTGGATATGATAAGGTTCCTCATGACGCTTCTCAAGTTTTTCTTTTAACAAGCATTCTTTTTAGAACATTGTGTAGTAGATAAAAGTTCTATGAGAATGTTCTGCAGTAGATAAAGGTTCTATGAGGATGTTCTGTAATAGATAAAGGTTCTATGAAGATATTCTGTAATAGATAAAGGTTCAATGAAGAAGTTCTGTAATAGATAAAGGCTCTATGAGAATATTCTGAAGTAAATAAAGGTTCTATGAAGATATTCTGTAATAGATAAAGGTTCTATGAGGATGTTCTGTAATAGATAAAGGTTCTATGAGGATGTTCTGTAATAGATAATGGTTCTATGAGGACGTGCTGCAGTAGATAAAGGTTCTTCGAGGATGTTCCGCACTAGATAAAGGTTCTATGAGGATGTTCTGTAATAGATAAAGGTTCAATGAGGATGTTCTGCAGCAGATAAAGGTTCTATGAGGATGTTCTGTAATAGATAAAAGTTCAATGAGGATGTTCTGCAGCAGATAAAGGTTCTATGAGGATGTTCTGTAATAGATAAAGGTTCTATGAGGATGTTTTGTAATAGATAAAGGTTCTGTGAGGATGTTCTGTAGTAGATAAATGTTCTATGAGGATGGTCTGTAATAGATAAAGGTTCTATGAGGATGTTCTGTAGTAGATAAATGTTCTATGAGGATGTTCTGTAATAGATAAAGGTTCTATGAGGATGTTCTGCAGTACATAAAGGTTCTATGAGGATGTTACATAATACATAATGGTTCTATGAGGATGTTCTGTAATAGATAAAGTGTTTTATGAGAATGTTCTGCAGTAGATAAGTGTTTTATGAGAATGTTCTGCAGAAGATCTAGGTTCTATGAGGACATTCTGTAATAGATAAAAACTCTATGAGAATGTTTTGCAGAAGATAAAGGTTCTATGAGGACGTTCTGTAATAGATAAAGGTTCTATGAAGATATTCTGTAATAGATAAAGGCTCTATGAGAATATTCTGTAATAGATAAAGGCTCTATGAAGATATTCTGTAATAGATAAAGGCTCTATGAGAATATTCTGAAGTAAATTAAGGTTCTATGAAGATATTCTGTAATAGATAAAGGTTCTATGAGGACGTTCTGTAATAGATAAAGGTTCTATGAAGATATTCTGTAATAGATAAAGGCTCTATGAGAATATTCTGAAGTAAATAAAGGTTCTATGAAGATATTCTGTAATAGATAAAGGTTCTATGAGGATGTTCTGTAATAGATAATGGTTCTATGAGGATGTTCTGTAATAGATAATGGTTCTATGAGGACGTGCTACAGTAGATAAAGGTTCTTTGAGGATGTTCCGCACTAGATTAAGGTTCTATGAGGATGTTGTGTAATAGATAAAGGTTCTATGAAGATATTCTGTAGTAGATAAATGTTCTATGAGGATGTTCTGTAATAGATAAAGGTTCTATGAGGATGTTCTGTAATAGATAAAGGTTCTATGAGGATGTTCTGTAATAGATAAATGTTCTATGAGGATGTTCTGTAGTAGATGAATGTTCTATAAGGATGTTCTGTAATAGAGAAAGGTTCTATGAGGATGTTCTGTAGTAGATAAATGTTCTATAAGGATGTTCTGTAATAGATAAAGGTTCAATGAGGATGTTCTGTAGTAGATAAATGTTCTATGAGGATGTTCTGTAATAGATAAAGGTTCTATGAGGATGTTCTGTAGTAGATATATGTTCTATAAGGATGTTCTGTAATAGAGAAAGGTTCTATGAGGATGTTCTGTAGTAGATAAATGTTCTATGATGATGTTCTGTAATAGATAAAGGTTCTATAAAGATGTTCTGTAATAGATAAAGGTTCTATGAGGATGTTCTGCAGTACATAAAGGTTCTATGAGGATGTTACATAATACATAATGGTTCTATGAGGATGTTCTGTAATAGATAAAGTGTTTTATGAGAATGTTCTGCAGTAGATAAGTGTTTTATGAGAATGTTCTGCAGAAGATCTAGGTTCTATGAGGACATTCTGTAATAGATAAAAACTCTATGAGAATGTTCTGCAGAAGATAAAGGTTCTATGAGGACGTTCTGAATTAGATAAAGGTTTAATGAGGATGTTCTGTAATAGATAAAGGTTCTATGAAGATATTCTGTAATAGATAAAGGTTCTATGAGGATGTTCTGTAATAGATAAAGGTTCTATGAGGATGTTCTGTAATAGATAAAGGTTCTATAAAGATGTTCTGTAATAGATAAAGGTTCTATGAGGATGTTTCGCAGTAAATGAGTGTTTTATGAGAATGTTCTGCAGTAGATAAAGGTTCTATGAGGATGTTCTGTAATAGATACAAGAAGATACAAGGTTCTATGAGAATGTTCTGGAGTAGATAAAGGTTCTATGAGGATGTTCTGCAGTAGATAAAGGTTCTATGAGGATGTTCTGTAATAGATAAAGGTTCAATGAGGATGTTCTGCAGTAGATAAAGGTTCTTTGAGGATGTTCCGCAGCAGATAAAGGTTCTATGAGGATGTTCTGTAATAGATAAAGGTTCAATGAGGATGTTCTGTAATAGATAATGGTTCTATGAGGATGTTC
This sequence comes from Collichthys lucidus, assembly GCA_004119915.2. Taxonomy (NCBI): domain Eukaryota; kingdom Metazoa; phylum Chordata; class Actinopteri; family Sciaenidae; genus Collichthys; species Collichthys lucidus. The sequence goes on from CM014091.1 coordinate 34,412,394, forward strand.
TGTAATAGATAAAGGTTCAATGAGGATGTTCTGTAATAGATAAAAGTTTAATGAGGATGTTCTGTAATAGATAAAGGTTCAATGAGGATGTTCTGTAATAGATAAAGGTTCTATGAGGATGTTCTGTAATAGATAAAGGTTCAATGAGGATGTTCTGTAATAGATAAAGGTTCTATGAGGATGTTCTGTAATAGATAAAGGTTCAATGAGGATGTTCTGTAATAGATAAAGGTTCAATGAGGATGTTCTGTAATAGATAAAGGTTCAATGAGGATGTTCTGTAATAGATAAAAGTTTAATGAGGATGTTCTGCAGTAGATAAAGGTTCTTTGAGGATGTTCCGCAGTAGATAAAGGTTCAATGAGGATGTTCTGTAATAGATAAAGGTTCTATGAGGATGTTCTGTAATAGATAAAGGTTCTATGAGGATGTTCTGTAATAGATAAAGGTTCAATGAGGATGTTCTGTAATAGATAAAAGTTTAATGAGGATGTTCTGCAGTAGATAAAGGTTCTTTGAGGATGTTCCGCAGTAGATAAAGGTTCAATGAGGATGTTCTGTAATAGATAAAGGTTCAATGAGGATGTTCTGTAATAGATAAAGGTTCTATGAGGATGTTCTGTAATAGATAAAGGTTCAATGAGGATGTTCTGTAATAGATAAAGGTTCTATGAGGACGTTCTGCCCTGTGTGGGGTGCAGCAGTGAAACCGGAGCTCTCGGTGTGTCTGCCGCTCACACTGTAACTCGACTCTGGCAGAATGACGCTGTAGAAAGTCCAACAGAAACTTTCTGTTTTCAGTCAGAACCAAAACAACAACAGAACGCAGAGGAACCACAAACAGTACTCACAGAGTACTCACAGAGTACTCACAGGAACACAGAGTACTCTGGTGTTCTCCTCGAATAACTCTGTGTTTTTAAATGAACTGATTCTTCAGTCTGACACACAGAACCATTTAAGGCAGAACTGGATCAGAGCAGAACCAGATCAGGTGGTTCTCAGTAGACCTCGCTTTCACTCTGTCATGTTAAATCTGTTAATGAGCCCTGATGACATCACAGGAATACACACTGCGTTGGTACTGTGGTGATCATTAAAGATCAGACCTGTGATCAGTGATAAATCATCAGGTGAGTCGTCACCTGTAGGCTCCGCCCCCTCTGACTCACCTCCTTCTCACAGATGAACAGCTGATCTCCTCTCAGAACCACAAAGCGGTTCTTCCATATCTCTCTGAAGATTCCTTTCCCGCAGAACTTACGGATCCAGCCAACCTTCTCGGGCTGAAGGTTCTGCTGCTGCGCCGGGTCCTGCGGGCCCTGAAATAGGAAACAGGAAGCTGTCAGAGGAACCTCGTCAGGTAACGAGCTTCTTCAGGTGTGTTTGTTAAACGTTCTCTGTGTGTTTGTTAAACGTTCTCTGTGTGTTTGTTAAACGTTCTCTGTGTGTTTGTTAAACGTTCTCTGTGTGTTTGTTAAACGTTCTCTGTGTGTTTGTTAAACGTTCTGTGTGTGTGTTTGTTAAACGTTCTCTGTGTGTGTTTGTTAAACGTTCTCTGTGTGTGTTGTTAAACGTTCTGTGTGTGTTGTTAAACGTTCTGGTGTGTTGTTAAACGTTCTCTGTGTGTTTGTTAAACGTTCTCTGTGTTTGTTAAACGTTCTCTGTGTGTGTTTGTTAAACGTTCTCTGTGTGTGTTTGTTAAACGTTCTGTGTGTGTTTGTTAAACGTTCTGTGTGTGTTTGTTAAACGTTCTCTGTGTGTTTGTTAAACGTTCTCTGTGTGTGTTTGTTAAACGTTCTCGTGTGTTTGTTAAACGTTCTCTGTGTGTTTGTTAAACGTTCTCTGTGTGTGTTTGTTAAACGTTCTCTGTGTGTGGTTAAACGTTCTCTGTGTGTTTGTTAAACGTTCTCTGTGTGTTTGTTAAACGTTCTCTGTGTGTTTGTTAAACGTTCTCTGTGTGTTTGTTAAACGTTCTCTGTGTGTGTTTGTTAAACGTTCTCTGTGTGTTTGTTAAACGTTCTCTGTGTGTTGTTAAACGTTCTGTGGTGTTTGTTAAACGTTCTCTGTGTGTGTTTGTTAAACGTTCTCTGTGTGTGTTGTTAAACGTTCTGTGTGGTGTTTGTTAAACGTTCTCTGTGTGTTGTTAAACGTTCTCTGTGTGTGTTTGTTAAACGTTCTCTGTGTGTGTTTGTTAAACGTTCTGTGTGTGTTCTTAAACGTTCTCTGTGTGTGTTGTTAAACGTTCTGTGTGTGTTTGTTAAACGTTCTGTGTGTGTTTGTTAAACGTTCTCTGTGTGTGTTGTTAAACGTTCTCTGTGTGTTTGTTAAACGTTCTCTGTGTGTTTGTTAAACGTTCTCTGTGTGTTTGTTAAACGTTCTCTGTGTGTTTGTTAAACGTTCTCTGTGTGTTTGTTAAACGTTCTGTGTGTGTTTGTTAAACGTCTCTGTGTGTGTTTGTTAAACGTTCTCTGTGTGTGCTTGTTAAACGTTCTCTGTGTGTGTTTGTTAAACGTTCTCTGTGTGTGTTTGTTAAACGTTCTCTGTGTGTGTTTGTTAAACGTTCTGTGTGTGTTTGTTAAACGTTCTGGTGTGTTTGTTAAACGTTCTCTGTGTGTGTTTGTTAAACGTTCTTGTGGTTTGTTAAACGTTCTCTGTGTGTGTTTGTTAAACGTTCTCGTGTGTGTTTGTTTTAAACGTTCTGTGTGTGTGTTAAACGTTCTCGTGTGTGTTTGTTAAACGTTCTCTGTGTGTGTTTGTTAAACGTTCTCTGTGTGTGTTAAACGTTCTCTGTGTGTGTTTGTTAAACGTTCTCTGTGTGTGTTTGTTAAACGTTCTCTGTGTGTGTTTGTTAAACGTTCTCTGTGTGTTTGTTAAACGTTCTCTGTGTGTTTGTTAAACGTTCTCTGTGTGTTTGTTAAACGTTCTCTGTGTGTGTTTGTTAAACGTTCTCTGTGTGTGTTTGTTAAACGTTCTGTGTGTGTGTTTGTTAAACGTTCTCTGTGTGTTGTTGTTAAACGTTCTCTGTGTGTGTTTGTTAAACGTTTGTGTGTGTGTTGTTAAACGTTCTCTGTGTGTTTGTTAAACGTTCTCTGTGTGTGTTTGTTAAACGTTCTCTGTGTGTTTGTTAAACGTTCTCTGTGTGTGTTTGTTAAACGTTCTCTGTGTGTGTTTGTTAAACGTTCTGTGTGTGTTTGTTAAACGTTCTGTGTGTTTCTTAAACGTTCTCTGTGTGTGTTTGTTAAACGTTCTCTGTGTGTGTTTGTTAAACATTCTCTGTGTGTGTTTGTTAAACGTTCTCTGTGTGTGTTGTTAAACGTTCTCTGTGTGTGTTTGTTAAACGTTCTGTGTGTGTTTGTTAAACGTCTCTGTGTGTGTTTGTTAAACGTTCTCTGTGTGTTTGTTAAACGTTCTCTGTGGTTGTTTGTTAAACGTTCTGTGTGTGTGTTTGTTAAACGTTCTCTGTGTGTTTGTTAAACGTTCTCTGTGTGGTTTGTTAAACATTCTCTGTGTGTGTTTGTTAAACGTTCTCTGTGTGTTTGTTAAACGTTCTCTGTGTGTGTGTTTTTAAACGTTCTGTGTGTTTGTTAAACGTTCTGTGTGTGTTTCTTAAACGTTCTCTGTGTGTTTGTTAAACGTTCTGTGTGTGTTTGTTAAACGTTCTGTGTGTGTTTGTTAAACGTTTCTGTGTGTGTTTGTTAAACGTTCTCTTGTGTGTTTGTTAAACGTTCTCTGTGGGTTTGTTTTAAACGTTCTGTGTGTGTTTGTTAAACGTTCTCTGTGTGTTTGTTAAACGTTCTCTGTGTGTGTTTGTTAAACGTTCTCTGTGTGTGTTGTTAAACGTTCTGTGTTTGTTTCTTAAACGTTCTCTGTGTGTTGTTTGTTAAACGTTCTGTGTGTGTGTTTGTTAAACGTTCTGTGTGTGTTTGTTAAACGTTTTCTGTGTGTGTTTGTTAAACGTTCTCTGTGTGTTTGTTAAACGTTCTCTGTGTGTGTTTGTTAAACGTTCTGTGTGTGTGTTTGTTAAACGTTCTCTGTGTGTGTTTGTTAAACGTTCTCTGTGTGTTTGTTAAACGTTCTCTGTGTGTTTGTTAAACGTTCTCTGTGTGTGTTGTTAAACGTTCTCTGTGGTGTTTGTTAAACGTTCTCTGTGTGTTTGTTAAACGTTCTCTGTGTGTGTTTGTTAAACGTTCTCTGTGTGTGTTTGTTAAACGTTCTCTGTGTGTTTGTTAAACGTTCTCTGTGTGTGTTTGTTAAACGTTCTGTGTGTGTTTGTTAAACGTTCTCTGTGTGTTTGTTAAACATTCTCTGTGTGTGTTTGTTAAACGTTCTCTGTGTGTTTGTTAAACGTTCTCTGTGTGTTTGTTAAACGTTCTCTGTGTGTGTTTGTTAAACGTTCTCTGTGTGTGTTTGTTAAACGTTCTCTGTGTGTGTTCGTTAAACGTTCTGTGTGTGTTTGTTAAACGTTCTCTGTGTGTTTGTTAAACGTTCTCTGTGTGTGTTGTTAAACGTTCTCTGTGTGTTTGTTAAACGTTCTCTGTGTGTTTGTTAAACGTTCTGTGTGTGTTTGTTAAACGTTCTCTGTGTGTGTTTGTTAAACGTTCTCTGTGTGTGCTTGTTAAACGTTCTCTGTGTGTGTTTGTTAAACGTTCTCTGTGTGTGTTTGTTAAACGTTCTCTGTGTGTGTTTGTTAAACGTTCTGTGTGTGTGTTTGTTAAACGTTCTGTGTGTGTTTGTTAAACGTTCTCTGTGTGTGTTTGTTAAACGTTCTCTGTGTGTGTTTGTTAAACGTTCTCTGTGTGTGTTTGTTAAACGTTCTCTGTGTGTGTTGTTAAACGTTCTCGTGTGTGTTTGTTAAACGTTCTCTGTGTGTGTTTGTTAAACGTTCTCTGTGTGTGTGTTTGTTAAACGTTCTGTGTGTGTTGTTAAACGTTCTGTGTTGTTTGTTAAACGTTCTCTGTGTGTGTTTGTTAAATGTTCTCTGTGTGTGTTTGTTAACGTTCTGTGTGTGTTTGTTAACGTTCTGTGTGTTTGTTAAACGTTCTCTGTGTGTGTTTGTTAAACGTTCTCTGTGTGTGTTTGTTAAACGTTCTCTGTGTGTGTTTGTTAAACGTTCTCTGTGTGTTTGTTAAACGTTCTCTGTGTGTGTTTGTTAAACGTTCTCTGTGTGTGTTGTTAAACGTTCTCTGTGTGTTTGTTAAACGTTCTCTGTGTGTGTTTGTTAAACGTTCTGTGTGTGTTTGTTAAACGTTCTCTGTGTGTTTGTTAAACGTTCTCTGTGTGTGTTTGTTAAACGTTCTCTGTGTGTGTTGTTAAACGTTCTCTGTGTGTTTGTTAAACGTTCTCTGTGTGTGTTTGTTAAACGTTCTCTGTGTGTGTTTGTTAAACGTTCTGTGTGTGTTTGTTAAACGTTCTGTGTGTGTTTGTTAAACGTTCTCTGTGTGTGTTTGTTAAACGTTCTCTGTGTGTGTTTGTTAAACGTTCTCTGTGTGTTTGTTAAACGTTCTCTGTGTGTGTTTGTTAAACGTTCTGTGTGTGTTTGTTAAACGTTCTCTGTGTGTTTGTTAAACGTTCTCTGTGTGTGTTTGTTAAACGTTCTCTGTGTGTGTTTGTTAAACGTTCTCTGTGTGTTTGTTAAACGTTCTCTGTGTGTGTTTGTTAAACGTTCTCTCTGTGTGTTTGTTAAACATTCTGTGTGTGTTTGTTAAACGTTCTGTGTGTGTTTGTTAAACGTTCTGTGTGTGTTTGTTAAACGTTCTGTGTGTGTTTGTTAAACGTTCTCTGTGTGTGTTCGTTAAACGTTCTGTGTGTGTTTGTTAAACGTTCTCTGTGTGTTTGTTAAACGTTCTCTGTGTGTTTGTTAAACGTTCTCTGTGTGTTTGTTAAACGTTCTCTGTGTGTTTGTTAAACGTTCTGTGTGTGTTTGTTAAACGTTCTCTGTGTGTGTTTGTTAAACGTTCTCTGTGTGTGTTTGTTAAACGTTCTCTGTGTGTGTTTGTTAAACGTTCTCTGTGTGTGTTTGTTAAACGTTCTCTGTGTGTGTGTTTGTTAAACGTTCTCTGTGTGTTTGTTAAACGTTCTGTGTGTGTTTGTTAAACGTTCTCTGTGTGTGTTTGTTAAACGTTCTCTGTGTGTGTTTGTTAAACGTTCTGTGTGTGTGTTTGTTAAACGTTCTGTGTGTGTTTGTTAAACGTTCTCTGTGTGTGTTTGTTAAACGTTCTCTGTGTGTGTTTGTTAAACGTTCTCTGTGTGTTTGTTAAACGTTCTCTGTGTGTTTGTTAAACGTTCTCTGTGTGTGTTTGTTAAACGTTCTCTGTGTGTGTTTGTTAAACGTTCTCTGTGTGTTTGTTAAACGTTCTCTGTGTGTGTTAAACGTTCTGTGTGTGTTTGTTAAACGTTCTCTGTGTGTTTGTTAAACGTTCTCTGTGTGTGTTTGTTAAACGTTCTCTGTGTGTGTTTGTTAAACGTTCTCTGTGTGTTTGTTAAACGTTCTCTGTGTGTGTTTGTTAAACGTTCTCTGTGTGTGTTTGTTAAACGTTCTGTGTGTGTGTTTGTTAAACGTTCTCTGTGTGTGTTCGTTAAACGTTCTGTGTGTGTTTGTTAAACGTTCTGTGTGTGTTTCTTAAACGTTCTCTGTGTGTGTTTGTTAAACGTTCTCTGTGTGTGTTTGTTAAACGTTCTCTGTGTGTGTTTGTTAAACGTTCTCTGTGTGTTTGTTAAACGTTCTCTGTGTGTTTGTTAAACGTTCTGTGTGTGTTTGTTAAACGTTCTCTGTGTGTTTGTTAAACGTTCTCTGTGTGTGTTTGTTAAACGTTCTCTGTGTGTGTTTGTTAAACGTTCTCTGTGTGTTTGTTAAACGTTCTCTGTGTGTGTTTGTTAAACGTTCTCTCTGTGTGTTTGTTAAACATTCTGTGTGTGTTAAACGTTCTGTGTGTGTTTGTTAAACGTTCTGTGTGTGTTTGTTAAACGTTCTGTGTGTGTTTGTTAAACGTTCTCTGTGTGTGTTCGTTAAACGTTCTGTGTGTGTTTGTTAAACGTTCTCTGTGTGTTTGTTAAACGTTCTCTGTGTGTTTGTTAAACGTTCTCTGTGTGTTTGTTAAACGTTCTCTGTGTGTTTGTTAAACGTTCTGTGTGTGTTTGTTAAACGTTCTCTGTGTGTGTTTGTTAAACGTTCTCTGTGTGTGTTTGTTAAACGTTCTCTGTGTGTGTTGTTAAACGTTCTCTGTGTGTGTTTGTTAAACGTTCTCTGTGTGTGGTTTGTTAAACGTTCTTGTGTTTGTTAAACGTTCTGTGGTGTTTGTTAAACGTTCTCTGTGTGTGTTTGTTAAACGTTCTCTGTGTGTGTTTGTTAAACGTTCTGTGTGTGTGTTTGTTAAACGTTCTGTGTGTGTTTGTTAAACGTTCTCTGTGTGTGTTTGTTAAACGTTCTCTGTGTGTGTGTTAAACGTTCTCTGTGTGTGTTTGTTAAACGTTCTCTGTGTGTTTGTTAAACGTCTCTGTGTGTGTTTGTTAAACGTTCTCTGTGTGTGTTGTTAAACGTTCTCTGTGTGTTTGTTAAACGTTCTCTGTGTGTGTTTGTTAAACGTTCTGTGTGTGTTTGTTAAACGTTCTCTGTGTGTTTGTTAAACGTTCTCTGTGTGTTTGTTAAACGTTCTCTGTGTGTGTTTGTTAAACGTTCTCTGTGTGTTTGTTAAACGTTCTCTGTGTGTGTTTGTTAAACGTTCTCTGTGTGTGTTGTTAAACGTTCTGTGTGTGTTTGTTAAACGTTCTCTGTGTGTGTTCGTTAAACGTTCTGTGTGTGTTTGTTAAACGTTCTGTGTGTGTTTGTTAAACGTTCTCTGTGTGTGTTTGTTAAACGTTCTCTGTGTGTGTTTGTTAAACGTTCTGTGTGTGTGTTCGTTAAACGTTCTGTGTGTGTTTGTTAAACGTTCTGTGTGTGTTTGTTAAACGTTCTGTGTGTGTTTGTTAAACGTTCTCTGTGTGTGTTCGTTAAACGTTCTGTGTGTGTTTGTTAAACGTTCTGTGTGTGTTTGTTAAACGTTCTCTGTGTGTTTGTTAAACATTCTGTGTGTGTTTGTTAAACGTTCTGTGTGTGTTTGTTAAACGTTCTGTGTGTGTTTGTTAAACGTTCTGTGTGTGTTTGTTAAACGTTCTCTGTGTGTGTTCGTTAAACGTTCTGTGTGTGTTTGTTAAACGTTCTCTGTGTGTTTGTTAAACGTTCTCTGTGTGTTTGTTAAACGTTCTCTGTGTGTTTGTTAAACGTTCTCTGTGTGTTTGTTAAACGTTCTGTGTGTGTTTGTTAAACGTTCTGTGTGTGTTTGTTAAACGTTCTCTGTGTGTGTTTGTTAAACGTTCTCTGTGTGTGCTTGTTAAACGTTCTCTGTGTGTGTTTGTTAAACGTTCTCTGTGTTGTTAAACGTTCTCTGTGTGTTTGTTAAACGTTCTCTGTGTGTGTTTGTTAAACGTTCTCTGTGTGTGTTTGTTAAACGTTCTCTGTGTGTTTGTTAAACGTTCTCTGTGTGTTTGTTAAACGTTCTGTGTGTGTTTGTTAAACGTTCTGTGTGTGTTTGTTAAACGTTCTCTGTGTGTGTTTGTTAAACGTTCTGTGTGTGTTTGTTAAACGTTCTGTGTGTGTTTGTTAAACGTTCTCTGTGTGTTTGTTAAACGCTCTCTGTGTGTGTTTGTTAAACGTTCTCTGTGTGTTTGTTAAACGTTCTCTGTGTGTGTTTGTTAAACGTTCTCTGTGTGTGCTTGTTAAACGTTCTCTGTGTGTGTTTGTTAAACGTTCTCTGTGTGTGTTTGTTAAACGTTCTCTGTGTGTGTTTGTTAAACGTTCTCTGTGTGTTTGTTAAACGTTCTCTGTGTGTGTTTGTTAAACGTTCTCTGTGTGTGTTTGTTAAACGTTCTCTGTGTGTGTTCGTTAAACGTTCTGTGTGTGTTTGTTAAACGTTCTCTGTGTGTTTGTTAAACGTTCTCTGTGTGTGTTTGTTAAACGTTCTCTGTGTGTGTTTGTTAAACGTTCTCTGTGTGTTTGTTAAGCGTTCTGTGTGTGTTTGTTAAACGTTCTCTGTGTGTGTTTGTTAAACGTTCTCTGTGTGTGCTTGTTAAACGTTCTCTGTGTGTGTTTGTTAAACGTTCTCTGTGTGTGTTTGTTAAACGCTCTCTGTGTGTTTGTTAAACGTTCTCTGTGTGTGTTTGTTAAACGTTCTGTGTGTGTTTGTTAAACGTTCTGTGTGTGTTTCTTAAACGTTCTCTGTGTGTTTGTTAAACGTTCTGTGTGTGTTTCTTAAACGTTCTCTGTGTGTTTGTTAAACGTTCTGTGAATGTCGGTTTTGGATCAACAACAATGTAAATGTGAGAAACACACACACTGTAACACAACTCAAACACAGTAATACACATTAATAACTACAGTAATAATACAGTAATACACAGTGGTACATCAAAAAGCAGTCAGCTGATTAATTTGATTTAAAATCAGTTTGAATGTTTCAAAATTAAATAAATCAGTATTAGTATTAGTCGTAGTATTATTCGTAGTAGTTGTAGTAATGGTAGTATAAGTCGTAGTATTAGTCGTAGTATTAATCGTAGTAGTAGTAGTAGTAGTAGTCGTAGTAGTAGTAGTAGTATTAGTAGTAGTAGTCGTAGTATTAATCGTAGTAGTCATAGTAGTAGTATTAGTAGTAGTAGTCGTAGTATTGATCGTAGTAGTCATAGTATTAGTAGTAGTAGTAGTAGTCGTAGTATTGATCGTAGTAGTCATAGTATTAGTATTAGTAGTAGTAGTCGTAGTATTGATCGTAGTAGTCATAGTATTAGTATTAGTAGTCGTAGTATTAATCGTAGTAGTAGTAGTATTAGTAGTAGTAATCGTAGTATTAATCGTAGTAGTCATAGTATTAGTATTAGTAGTAGTAATCGTAGTATTAATCGTAGTAGTCATAGTATTAGTATTAGTAGTAGTAGTCGTAGTATTAATCGTAGTAGTCATAGTATTAGTATTAGTAGTAGTAATCGTAGTATTAATCGTAGTAGTCATAGTATTAGTATTAGTAGTAGTAGTCGTAGTATTAATCGTAGTAGTCATAGTATTAGTAGTAGTAGTAGTAGTAGTCGTAGTATTAATCGTAGTAGTCATAGTATTAGTAGTAGTAGTCGTAGTATTAATCGTAGTAGTCATAGTATTAGTAGTAGTAGTCGTAGTATTAATCGTAGTAGTCATAGTATTAGTATTAGTAGTAGTAATCGTAGTATTAATCGTAGTAGTCATAGTATTAGTATTAGTAGTAGTAGTCGTAGTATTAATCGTAGTAGTCATAGTATTAGTAGTAGTATTAGTAGTCGTAGTATTGCTGGTGTGAGGTTGTGATCTCTGAACTTTGAGCTGTTTAATTTCAGATGATTTTTACTCTTTGTGTGTTTTCTCCTGTGAAGTACAAAAACTTCTGATACTCAGTAGTATATTTATCGTTATTCTGACGTTGTTTTAACGTTATTTTAACGTTTTTAAGGTTATTCTGACGTTGTTTTAACGTTATTTTAACGTTTTTAAGGTTATTCTGGCGTAGTTTTAACGTTATTTTAACGTTTTTAAGGTTATTCTGGCGTAGTTTTAACGTTATTTTAACGTTTTTAAGGTTATTCTGACGTTGTTTTAACGTTATTTTAACGTTTTTAAGGTTATTCTGGCGTTGTTTTAACGTTATTTTACCGTTTTTAAGGTTATTCTGACGTTGTTTTAACGTTATTTTAACGTTTTTAAGGTTATTCTGACGTTATTTTAAGGATGTTATTTTAAGGGTGTTATTTTAAGGATGTTTTAAGGTTGTTTTAAGGTTGTTCTAAGGTTGTTCTAACGTTATTCTAACGTTGTTGTGTTGTTCCGGTCCTCCGGTCCCTCCGCTGCGCTCCGCTCGTGTTTCCGGGCTGTAACGGGATCTGCTGCCTCTTTAACCGGCTGAACGTTTCCTCATTAATCTCTGATGATTATTAAACTTTAAACTTTTTAATTTTTTATCTCTAAAACTATTCTAATCGCCGTGCTCTTATTCTGAAAACCGGAAGACGGGTCCAGTCTCATCTAACGGCCGTTGTTCCCTTCAAAATAAAAGCTTCAGATTAATCCCGGGGCTTTTGTTCCTCGAGCTTCGGTTTCACGTCAGAAAGCGGAACCGTCACGAGCCGCCGGGGCCCGGTGTCGGTTCCGCTGACACTCACCCGTTTCCCGGAGTTGCTCTTCTTCATGCTGGCCGCTGTCGGTACTTCACCCACTTTCACGGTAACTCCGTTATCCCCACAAAGAGCCGCGGACCGGCGGGAGCGCAGCTCGAAGCGGGTCAGAAACTGTCCAAGTCCGGCGGAGAGGACCGGAGCCTCCGCCTCAGCCCCGCCGCTCCTCAGCTGTTGTCCTCGGTGTGACTCTGCTCGTCGCTCCGCTGCTCCGTGCTGCTGCTGCCGGGCTCCGCTGCGCTCTGACCGGCCAGGAGCCGCTCTGTGAGTCGGTGTCCGGTTACTCCTCCTCCTCCTCCTCCTCCTCCTCCGGGCTCCCTGCTGGCTCAGCGGCTCCTCGGCAGCCCCACAGCGCCCCCACAGACAGAGCCCCGGTATAGTAATAATACATGTACATGTAATCAGATTACCTCAGACTGGGAGTAAAAGTACAGATAAAACATTACAAAGAAAATATTACTTCAAATTCTAACAATACTTTGAAAATCATCAACAACAATATATATGATAAAAAATACTGACGTCTCTAATCAGCAGCTTAGACCTCAGACCTGGTCTGTGATCCTTGATCTGGATCAGTGTAATCGGGTTCTGAGTGGTCTGGATGTGACCAGATGTTTGACTCATCAAAGTGGGTCAGACCTGCAGATTATCAGATGATCGCCTCATTAAAGAACCAAACAACAACAAGAGTCTGCGGTCATACCAAGACGTGATCCAGGATCGGGAACCACAGGAGAAGAACCACAGAAGAAGAACCACAGGAGAAGAACCACAGAAGAAGAACCACAGAAGAAGAACCACAGGAGAAGATCCACATAAGAAGAACCACAGGAGAAGATCCACAGAAGAAGAACCACAGGAGAAGAGCCACAGAAGAAGATCCACAGAAGAAGAACCACAGGAGAAGATCCACAGAAGAAGAACCACAGGAGAAGAACCACAGGAGAAGAACCACAGAAGATAACCACAGAAGAAGATCCACAGAAAAAGAGCCACAGAAGAAGATCCACATAAGAAGATCCACAGAAGAAGATCCACAGAAGAAGAACCACAGGAGAAGAACCACAGAAGAAGATCCACAGAAGAAGGGCCACAGAAGAAGATCCACATAAGAAGAACCATAGGAGAAGAACCACAGAAGAAGATCCACAGAAGAAGATCCACAGAAGAAGAGCCACAGAAGAAGATCCACATAAGAAGAACCACAGGAGAAGAACCACAGGCGAAGAACCACAGAAGAAGAGCCACAGGAGCAGATCCACATAAGAAGAACCACAGGAGAAGAACCACAGGAGAAGAACCACAGAAGAAGATCCACATAAGAACCACAGAAGAAGGGCCACAGAAGAAGATCCACATAAGAAGAACCACAGGAGGAGATCCACAGAAGAAGAACCACAGAAGAAGAGCTACATAAGAAGAACCACAGGAGGAGATCCACAGAAGAAGAACCACAGAAGAAGAGCTACATAAGAAGAACCACAGGAGGAGATCCACAGAAGAAGATCCACATAAGAACCACAGAAGAAGGGCCACAGAAGAAGATCCACATAAGAACCACAGAAGAAGGGCCACAGAAGAAGATCCACAGAAGAAGAACCACAGGAGAAGATCCACAGAAGAAGAACCACAGGAGAAGAACCACAGGAGAAGAACCACAGAAGATAACCACAGAAGAAGATCCACAGAAAAAGAGCCACAGAAGAAGATCCACATAAGAAGAACCACAGAAGAAGATCCACAGAAGAAGAACCACAGGAGAAGAACCACAGAAGAAGATCCACAGAAGAAGAGCCACAGAAGAAGATCCACATAAGAAGAACCATAGGAGAAGAACCACAGAAGAAGATCCACAGAAGAAGATCCACAGAAGAAGAGCCACAGAAGAAGATCCACATAAGAAGAACCACAGGAGAAGAACCACAGGCGAAGAACCACAGAAGAAGAGCCACAGGAGCAGATCCACATAAGAAGAACCACAGGAGGAGATCCACAGAAGAAGAACCACAGAAGAAGAGCTACATAAGAAGAACCACAGGAGGAGATCCACAGAAGAAGAACCACAGAAGAAGAGCTACATAAGAAGAACCACAGGAGGAGATCCACAGAAGAAGATCCACATAAGAACCACAGAAGAAGGGCCACAGAAGAAGATCCACATAAGAACCACAGAAGAAGGGCCACAGAAGAAGATCCACAGAAGAAGAACCACAGGAGAAGATCCACAGAAGAAGAACCACAGGAGAAGAACCACAGGAGAAGAACCACAGGAGAAGAACCACAGAAGAAGATCCACGGAAGAAGAACCACAGGAGAAGAACCACAGAAGAAGATCCACAGAAGAAGATCCACAGAAGAAGAGCCACAGAAGAAGATCCACATAAGAAGAACCATAGGAGAAGAACCACATAAGAAGATCAACAGAAGAAGAACCACAGGAGCAGATCCACATAAGAAGAACCACAGGAGAAGAACCACAGGAGCAGATCCACATAAGAAGAACCACAGGAGAAGAACCACAGAAGAAGATCCACATAAGAACCACAGAAGAAGGGCCACAGAAGAAGATCCACATAAGAAGAACCACAGGAGGAGATCCACAGAAGAAGAACCACAGAAGAAGAGCTACATAAGAAGAACCACAGAAGAAGAGCCACATAGGAAGAACCACAGGGGAAGATCCACAGAAGAAGAGCCACATAAGAAGAACCACATAAGAAGAACCACGGGAGAAGAACCACATAAGAAGAACCACATAAGAAGAACCACAGAAGAAGAACCACAGAAGAAGATCCACAGAAGATGGATGAGGTAGGAGCTGACAGGCACACCTGTTGGACTTCTTCTAGTTTTCAAAGTTTTACTGAACAAAGTCAAAACTTCCTCTGTGATCGTAGAATGTTTCTCCTATGTCTCTATTAAAAATCAAATCAAATAAAATTAAAAACCAGAATAAAAATGTCAGAACTGTTAATATATCACTTAAAGTTCAACGTTCTCCATTTAAATATTTAAATAATTTAAAACCCTGTTTGTTTTATTAAGAGACATCAAATCTTTGAATCATTCAGCTGATCGGGAATAAACTTTAATGAAACATTCATCAAATCTTTAGTCAGAAAAGTCCAGATGAACCAGCTCTAAAAACGTCATTGAGTGAGTTCAACACAGATTTAAAAAGCAATAAACACAAAGGGAACATTAAAGAAACATTCAGGGAACATTCAGGGAACATTCAAGGAACATTAGGGGAACATTGAGGAACATTCAAGGAGCATTAAATAAACATTCAGGGAACATTAAAGGAACATTCAGGGAACATTCGAGGAACATTAAATAAACATTCAGGGAACATTCAAGGAACATTAGGGGAACATTCAGGAAACATTCAAGGAACATTAGGGGAACATTAAGGGAACATTCAAGGAACATTCAGGGAACATTCAAGGAACACTAGGGGAACATTCAGGGAACATTCAAGGAACATTCAAGGAGCACTAAAAATAAACATTCAGGGAACATTAAAGTAACATTAAGGGAACATTCAGGGAACATTCAAGGAACATTAGGGGAATATTCAGGGAACATTCAAGGAACATTTAAGGAGCAATAAATAAACATTCAGGGAACATTAAAGAAACATTAAGGGAATATTAAAGGAACATTAAAGAAACATTCAGGGAACATTAAATAAACATTCAGGGAACATTAAATAAACATTGAGGGAACATTAAAGGAACATTAAGGGAACATTCAGGGAACATTCAAGGAACATTAGGGGAACATTCAGGGAACATTCAAGGAACATTTAAGGAGCATTAAATAAACATTCAGGGAACATTAAAGAAACATTAAGGGAATATTAAAGGAACATTAAAGAAACATTCAGGGAACATTAAATAAACATTCAGGGAACATTCAGGGAACATGGCCTTTGATTGGCTCCCATCAGCTGTCAATCACAGTGTGGGTTTCACTGATGCTTGTTGCCTGGTGGGACGCTATAGTACACTTGCTGTTTCCTATCAGAGTTGAGGTCAGAGGTCAACATGTGTCCTCTAATCTGACCAATCGGGCGCTCTCCTCCCACAGCCTCCTCGCCACCTCGTCATCCCGACCCTCTGGAGCTACTTCCTTCTCGGCACAGTCACTGAAAAACACAAGGCAGCTTCTTATGGTGATTTTATGAGGACGTCTCATTGATTTACATCAACCTCCTTCAACAAACCTTCAACAAACCATCAACAAACCAACAACAAACCTTCAACAAACCATCAACAAACCTTCAAACCTTTAACAAACCATCAACAAACCTTCAACAAACCTTCAACAAACCATCAAACCTTTAACAAACCTTCAACAAACCATCAAACCTTTAAGAAACCTTCAACAAACCTTCAACAAACCATCAACAAACCTTCAACAAACCATCAAACCTTTAAGAAACCTTCAACAAACCTTCAACAAACCATCAAACCTTTACCAAACCTTCAACAAACCATCAAACCTTTAACAAACCTTCAACAAACCATCAACAGACCTTCAACAAACCAACAAACCTTTACCAAACCTTCAACAAACCTTCAACAAACCATCAAACCTTTAACAAACCATCAACAAACCATCAAACCTTTACCAAACCTTCAACAAACCATCAAACCTTTACCAAACCTTCAACAAACCTTCAACAAACCATCAAACCTTTAACAAACCATCAACAAACCATCAAACCTTTACCAAACCATCAACAAACCAGCAACCTTTAACCAAACCATCAACCTTTACCAAACCATCAACAAACCATCAAACCTTTAACAAACCTTCAACAAACCATCAACAAACCATCAACAAACCATCAAACCTTTAACAAACCATCAAACCTTTAACAAACCATCAAACCTTTAACAAACCAACAAACCTTTACCAAACCATCAACAAACCATCAAACCTTTACCAAACCATCAACAAACCATCAAACCTTTAACAAACCATCAACAAACCATCAAACCTTTAACAAACCATCAACAGACCTTCAACAAACCAACAAACCTTTACCAAACCTTCAACAAACCATCAAACCTTTAACAAACCATCAACAAACCATCAAACCTTTAACAAACCTTCATCAATGACATGAATAATAATGACTTGACCACTAGAGGGAGTCTGTTACCTGATGGAGAGCTCACGACTCACAGAACAACCAAACAAGACAAAACAGGATATAAACAATAAAATTTATTATTTTATATAGATCTTATATGTATAAAATAAAACATGGAGGACGCATCCGGAACATCACATCAGGTACGGAGTTTATAACGTCTGTCCTTATGGGGACCTGCTGGTCATCGCAGATTGTGGGTCCCCATAATGTAGTTAAACAGGAAACACACACACTGAATGAAGTTATTAAAGAAATTACATCAAAATAAATAAAAGTGTCTGTCTGCCTGTCTGTCTGCCTGCCTGTCTGTCTGCCTGCCTGTCTGCCTGTCTGTCTGTCTGCCTGTCTGTCTGCCTGTCTGTCTGCCTGCCTGTCTGTCTGCCTGTCTGTCTGTCTGTCTGTCTGTCTGCCTGTCTGCCTGTCTGTCTGTCTGTCTGTCTGTCTGTCTGCCTGCCTGCCTGCCTGCCTGTCTGTCTGCCTGTCTGTCTGTCTGTCTGCCTGTCTGTCTGTCTGTCTGTCTGTCTGTCTGTCTGCCTGTCTGCCTGTCTGTCTGTCTGTCTGTCTGTCTGCCTGTCTGCCTGTCTGTCTGTCTGTCTGCCTGTCTGTCTGCCTGCCTGTCTGCCTGCCTGTCTGTCTGTCTGCCTGTCTGCCTGTCAGTGGAGGTGTCTTCTTTGTCCTTGTACCTGAAGTATCTCCCGGACAGTTCCTCCAGGCCGGGCGTCACGGCACAGTACGCGGTGGTCTGACTGCCCTGTGCGGGAGTCTTCATGAGCAGCAGGGACGGAGGAACCAGCAGGAGGGCCAGCACGGGGAACGAGCTCTGGAGGTGACGACCCAGGTCAGTGAAGATCACACCCGGGTGGAGACAGAACGACGACACGCCGGAGCCTGATGGAGACACCAAGGTAGAAAAAACACAGGTACATCTGAACAACCAATCATATCACAGCTCTGAGTGTTCCTGATGTTTAGTGTTTGTGAGGACCTCTGAATGTTCCTGATGTTCCTGATGTTTAGTGTTTGTGAGGACCTCTGAATGTTCCTGATGTTTAGTGTTTGTGAGGACCTCTGAATGTTCCTGATGTTTAGTGTTTGTGAGGACCTCTGAATGTTCCTGATGTTTAGTGTTTGTGAGGACCTCTGAATGTTCCTGATGTTTAGTGTTTGTGAGGACCTCTGAATGTTCCTGATGTTTAGTGTTGTGAGGACCTCTGAATGTTCCTGATGTTTAGTGTTTGTGAGGACCTCTGAATGTTCCTGATGTTTAGTGTTTGTGAGGACCTCTGAATGTTCCTGATGTTTAGTGTTTGTGAGGACCTCTGAATGTTCCTGATGTTTAGTGTTTGTGAGGACCTCTGAATGTTCCTGATGTTTAGTGTTTGTGAGGACCTCTGAGTGTTCCTGATGTTTAGTGTTTGTGAGGACCTCTGAATGTTCCTGATGTTTAGTGTTTGTGAGGACCTCTGAATGTTCCTGATGTTTAGTGTTTGTGAGGACCTCTGAGTGTTCCTGATGTTTAGTGTTTGTGAGGACCTCTGAGTGTTCCTGATGTTTAGTGTTTGTGAGGACCTCTGAATGTTCCTGATGTTCCTGACCTCTGAGTCTTTTGGCGAGTTCTCTGGTGAACAGGATGTTTGCCAGTTTGCTCTGTTTGTAGCTCTGCAGAGAGCTGTACGGCTTCCTGCTAAAGAACAAGTCGTCAAAGTCGATGTGACCTGAAGAATCGGACAAACATAAAATACTGAAACAAAACCAAAGACACAGAGGAACGTCAGAGGAACGTCAGAGGAACGTCAAAAAAACTTCAGAGGAACGTCAAAGAAACCTTAGAGGAATGTCAGAGGAACGTCAAAGAAACATCAAAGAAACGTCAAAGGAACTTCAGAGGAACGTCAGAAGAACGTCAGAGGAACGTCAAAGAAACTTCAGAGGAACGTCAGAGGAACGTCAAAGGAACATCAAAGAAACGTCAAAGGAACTTCAGAGGAACGTCAGAAGAACGTCAGAGGAACGTCAAAGAAACTTCAGAGGAACGTCAAAGAAACCTTAGAGGAATGTCAGAGGAACGTCAAAGAAACATCAAAAAAACGTCAAAGGAACTTCAGAGGAACGTCAGAAGAACGTCAGAGGAACGTCAAAGAAACTTCAGAGGAACGTCAGAGGAACATCAAAGGAACATCAAAGAAACGTCAAAGCAACTTCAGAGGAACGTCAGAGGAATGTCAAAAGAACATCAGAGGAACATCATAGGAACATCGGAGGAATGTCAAAGGAAGGTCAGAGGAACGTCAGAGGAACTTCAGAGGAACGTGAAAGAAACTTCAGAGGAACGTGAAAGAAACTTCAGAGGAACGTGAAAGAAACTTCAGAGGAACGTGAAAGAAACTTCAGAGGAACGTGAAAGAAACTTCAGAGGAATGTCAGAGGAATGTCAGAGGAATGTCAAAGGAACGTGAAAGAAACTTCAGAGGAACGTCAAAGGAACGTCAGAGGAATGTCAAAGGAACGTCAAAGGAACATCAGAGGAACGTCAGAGGAACGTCAGAGGAACATCAGAGGAACATCGGAGGAACGTCAGAGGAACGTCAAAGGAACGTCAGAGGAATGTCAAAGGTACATCAGAGGAATGTCAAAGGAACGTCAGAGGAACGTCAGAGAAACGTCAGAGGAACGTCAGAAGAACATGGGAGGAATGTCAAAGGAACGTCAGAGGAACGTCAGAGGAACGTCAAAGGAACATCAGAGGAACATCAGAGGAACGTCAGAGGAACGTCAGAGGAACGTCAGAGGAATGTCAAAGGAACGTCAAAGGAACGTCAGAGGAACGTCAAAGAAACTTAAGAAGAACACAAAGAAACTTCAGAGGAACATCAGAGGAATGTCAAAGGAACGTGAAAGAAACTTCAGAGGAACGTCAGAGGAATGTCAAAGAAAACTTTAGAGGAATGTCAGAGGAACATCAAAGAAACGTCAGAGGAATGTCAGAGGAATGTCAGAAGAACGCCAGAGGAATGTCAAAGGAACGTCAGAGGAATGTCAAAGGAACGTCAAAGGAACGTCAGAGAAACGTCAAAGGAATGTCAAAGGAACGTCAAAGGAACGTCAGAGAAACGTCAAAGAAACTTCAGAGGAACATCAGAGGAATGTCAAAGGAACGTGAAAGAAACTTCAGAGGAACATCAGAGGAACGTCAGAGGAACGTCAGAGGAACGTCAGAGGAATGTCAAAGGAACATCAGAGGAACGTCAGAGGAATGTCAAAGGAACGTCAGAGGAACGTCAGAGGAACGTCAGAGGAACGTCAGAGGAACGTCAAAGGAACGTCAAAGGAACGTCAAAGGAACGTCAGAGGTTGTACCCCCGCGGTGGGCGATGGATGACACAGTGACCACTCGGCTGGGGGCGGAGCTCTTCAGCTTTGGTAGCAGCAGATTGGTTAGCAGAAAGTGACCCAGATGATTGACAGCCAGCTGAGTCTCAAAACCATCCTCTGTCAGCGATTTTGGACACATCATCACTCCTGCAGACAGACAGGTGGAGAGAGAGAGAGAGAGACAGGTGAGCAAACAGACAGGTGGAGAGAGGGAAACAGGTGAGCAAACAGACAGGTGGAGAGAGGGAAACAGGTGAGCAGACAGACTGGTGGAGAGAGAGAGAGAAACAGGTGAGCAGACAGACAGGTGGAGAGAGGGAAACAGGTGAGCAGACAGACTGGTGGAGAGAGAGAGAGAAACAGGTGAGCAGACAGACAGGTGGAGAGAGAGAGAGAGACAGGTGAGCAAACAGACAGGTGGAGAGAGAGAGAGAAACAGGTGAGCAGACAGACAGGTGGAGAGAGAGAGAGAAACAGGTGAGCAGACAGACAGGTGGAGAGAGAGAGAGAGAGACAGGTGAGCAGACAGACAGGTGGAGAGAGGGAAACAGGTGAGCAGACAGACAGGTGAGGTCACCTGCGTTGTTGATGAGGACATCCAGTCTGTCCTCGCTGTCCAGGAAGTCTTTGGCGAACTGTCTGACGGAGTAAAGCGAGGCCAGGTCCAGGTGTCTGATCGCCACGTTCCCGTTTCCTGTCGACTGTCTGATCTGCTCCGCCGCCTGCTCCGCCCGGGTCAGGTCTCTGCAAGCCATCACCACCCGGGCCCCTGCAACCAAATCAAACACACCCATCACCACCCGGGGCCCTGCAACCAAATCAAATACACCCATCACCACCTGGGCCCCTGTAACGAAATCAAACACACCCATCACCACCTGGGCCCCTGCAACGAAATCAAACACACCCATCACCACCTGGGTCCCTGCAACGAAATCAAACACACCCATCACCACCTGGGCCCCTGTAACGAAATCAAATACACCCATCACCACCTGGGCCCCTGTAACGAAATCAAACACACCCATCACCACCCGGGCCCCTGCAACGAAATCAAACACACCCATCACCACCCGGGCCCCTGTAACGAAATCAAACACATCCATCACCACCTGGGCCCCTGTAACGAAATCAAACACATCCATCACCACCTGGGCCCCTGTAACGAAATCAAACACACCCATCACCACCCGGGCCCCTGTAACGAAATCAAACACACCTATCACCACCCGGGCCCCTGCAACCAAATCAAATACACCCATCACCACCTGGGCCCCTGCAACGAAATCAAATACATCCATCACCACCCGGGCCCCTGCAACGAAATCAAACACATCCATCACCACCTGGGCCCATGTAACGAAATCAAACACACCCATCACCACCTGGGCCCCTGCAACGAAATCAAACACACCCATCACCACCCGGGCCCCTGCAACGAAATC
Source organism: Collichthys lucidus (assembly GCA_004119915.2). NCBI lineage: Eukaryota > Metazoa > Chordata > Actinopteri > Sciaenidae > Collichthys > Collichthys lucidus. The sequence continues at coordinate 34,433,613 of CM014091.1, forward strand.
AAACACTCCCATCACCACCTGGGCCCCTGTAACGAAATCAAACACACCCATCACCACCCGGGCCCCTGCAACGAAATCAAACACATCCATCACCACCCGGGCCCCTGCAACGAAATCAAACACATCCATCACCACCTGGGCCCCTGCAACGAAATCAAACACACCCATCACCACCCGGGCCCCTGTAACGAAATCAAACACATCCATCACCACCCGGGCCCCTGCAACGAAATCAAACACACCCATCACCACCCGGGCCCCTGTAACGAAATCAAACACATCCATCACCACCCGGGCCCCTGCAACGAAATCAAACACACCCATCACCACCCGGGCCCCTGCAACGAAATCAAACACTCCCATCACCACCTGGGCCCCTGTAACGAAATCAAACACACCCATCACCACCCGGGCCCCTGTAACGAAATCAAACACATCCATCACCACCCGGGCCCCTGCAACGAAATCAAACACATCCATCACCACCCGGGCCCCTCCATGTGGACAGTAAGGACTCAGGTCCTCACATTGTAGATGAGTCAGACTAACCTCTGCGTGCGAGATCTCTGCTCGTCTCTTTGCCGATGCCAGTGTTCGCTCCAGTGATCAGAACCGTCTTTCCATCCAGACGAACAGAACAGCGACACACTCCACCTGCAATCCACTTCCTCATCATGGCCACACCTACACACACACACACACACACACACACACGTCATGAACATGTTACATGCTGTATTTACATTAATGATGTTTGGAACCTGTCCAACGTGTTCAGGTGATTCACATTTATTTATTTATTTCTTTGATTTGATGTCGATTCAGAGAAAAACACACACATACACACACTGTACACATACACACACTGTACACATACACACACTGTACACACTGTACACACTGTACACACACACACATACACACACTGTACACATACACACACTGTACACATACACACACTGTACACATACACACACTGTACACACACACACATACACACACTGTACACATACACACACTGTACACACTGTACACACTGTACACACACACATACACACACTGTACACACACACATACACACACTGTACACACACACATACACACACTGTACACATACACACACTGTACACATACACACACTGTACACATACACACACTGTACACACACACATACACACACTGTACACATACACACACTGTACACACACACATACACACACTGTACACATACACACACTGTACACATACACACACTGTACACATACACACACTGTACACACACACATACACACACTGTACACATACACACACTGTACACATACACATACACACACTGTACACACACACATACACACACTGTACACATACACACACTGTACACATACACACACTGTACACACTCACATACACACACTGTACACATACACATACACACACTGTACACATACACACACTGTACACACTCACATACACACACTGTACACATACACATACACACACTGTACACATACACACACTGTACACACTCACATACACACACTGTACACATACACACACTGCACACACACACACACTGTACACACACACATACACACACTGTACACACTCACATACACACACTGTACACATACACACACTGTACACACTCACATACACACACTGTACACATACACACACACACACAAACTTAAATTCATAATAAGAGCCAACAACCTGCACAGACCAGAACCAGAACTGGCTGCAGCACAAACATAGGCAGTGTCAGACTCTTACACATTAGAGTTAGTCCCAGCACAGCCCCACACAGCAGCAGCAGCCGCTCCAGCTGGCTCTCCTCTCCAGAACCCTGTTCCGTCTCTGGGTCCGAGCCGCCGTTCTCACGGGGCAATGGCAGAACCAGGAATCCACCCGGAGCCGCGGCACTCATCCCTGCGGGTCAGAGCAGGCTACGAACAGACTGAACCGAGCCGAGCCAGGACATAGAGCAGGGGGGAGGGGGTACAGATTAGGTCAGATTAGAACAGATTATCTAGCAAACAGAAAGCAGCTCTGAGACCAGAAAGAGAGCACAGGAACCAGCAGGAACCAACAGGTCAGCTCCAACCAGCAGGAACCAACAAGAACCAACAGGAATCAGCAGGAACCAACAGGTCAGTTACAGCCAGCAGGAACCAGCAAGAACCAACAGGATCCAACAGGTCAGCTCCAACCAGCAGGAACCAAGTGGAACCAACAGGAATCAGCAGGAACCAACAGGATCCAACAGGTCAGCTCCAACCAGCAGGAACCAAGTGGAACCAACAGGAATCAGCAGGAACCAACAGGATCCAACAGGTCAGCTCCAACCAGCAGGAACCAAGTGGAACCAACAGGAATCCGCAGGAACCAACAGGTCAGCTACAGCCAGCAGGAACTAACAAGAACCAACAGGTCAGCTCCAACCAGCAGAATCCAATAGGAACAAACAGGTCAGTTACAGCCAGCAGGAACCAGCAAGAAGCAACAGGAACCAGTTAGAACCAACAGAAACCAAGAGGAACCAGAAAGAACTGATGGGAACCAACAGGAACCAACAAGTCAGCTCCAACCAACAGGAACCAGCAGGAACCAACAGGACCCAGCAGGATGTGGTTGTAGCTGACCTGTTGGTTCATGCTGGTTGTAGCTGACCTGTTGGTTCATGCTGGTTGGAGCTGACCTGTTGGTTCATGCTGGTTGGAGCTGACCTGTTGGTTCCTTCTGGTTCCCATTGGTTCTAACAGGAGAAACCAACAGGTCAGCTCCAACCAACAGGGACCAGCAAGAAGCAACAGGAACCAGCAAGAAACAACAGGAACCAGCAGGTACCAAAAGGGCAGCTCCAACCAGCATGAACCCACAGGTCAGCTACAACCAACAGGAACCAGCAGGAACCAAGAGGAACCCACAGGTCAGCTCCAACCAGCAGGAACCAGCAAGAACCAACAGGAACCAGCAGGAACCAACAGGTCAGCTCCAACCAGCATGAACCCACAGGTCAGCTAAAACCAACAGGAACCAGCAGGAACCAAGAGGAACCCACAGGTCAGCTCCAACCAGCAGGAGCCAGCAAGAACCAACAGGAACCAGCAGGAACCAACAGGTCAGCTCCAACCAGCATGAACTAACAGGTCAGCTACAACCAACAGAAACCAGCAAGAACCAACAGGAACCAGTTAGAACCAACAGGAACCAGCAAGAACCAACAGAAACCAGTTAGAACCAGCAGGAACCCACAGGAGCCATCAGGAAACAACAGGAATCAATTGGTCAGCTACAACCAACAGGAACCAGCAAGAACCAATGGGAACCAACAGGAACCAACAAGTCATCTCCAACCAGCAGGAACCAACAGGAACCAACAAGTCATCTCCAACCAGCAGGAACCAACAGGAACCAACAAGTCATCTCCAACCAGCAGGAACCAACAGGAACCAACAAGTCATCTCCAACCAGCAGGTACCAACAAGTCAGCTTTAGCCAGCAGGAACCAGCAGTAACCAACAGGAACCAACAGGTTAGCTACAGCCAGCAGGTACCAGCAGAAACCAAGAGAACCTGGCAGGAACCAGTGGGAACCCACAGAAACTCACAGTAACCATCAGGAAACAACAGGAAACAACTGGAACCAACACGTCTCCAGAACCAGAAATGAGAGCTGCTCCATTATCATTGTTATTCATATATCTGTATGTATTCATTGTTTTTAAAATCAGGGCGTCATGATGGGTTCTGGTGGGTTCTGGTGTATAGATGTTCAGTGGATCATGTTCTCTGTTCCTGTCGCTAAATGAACTTAATAAAACTGAACTCATTTTTACAAAGTGTTTTTACTGAGCATGTTTTATTTTGAAGGATCCGGAGTATTCCTGTAGTGTTTGGACAGAGCGTTAAACAAACATTTAAATCAGGGTTGTTTCATTCTCAGCTGGTTTTCTTTGCATAAACTTTGATTTTATTGATTATTGAATATTTAATTTTTTCCGTTTTTTTTAATTTTATTTCAGCCTCGGCTGTGACGTCACGCTCCAGCCCCGCCTCCCGAAAACCAACAGAAACAAAATGGCGGCCCGCTGTGACGTGTGCTGTTGTTTTGGCGCCACTCGGCCTCCATGTTGTCTTCTTTGTGTGTGTCTGAGTCTGTCCGCGGTTCTGGTCTCGGTCGGTCCGGTTCTGGAGCCGTTTAACGCCTCCGGACCAAAACCGGATGGACTTCAGGTCCTCCAGAAAAATTTACGCTGACCAATCAGAGACGCCGCTGTCTGAGGAGGAAGTGACGTAAGCCGCTGTGAGCCAATCTGCGGCTCCGACACGGCAGCAGCAGGAGGAAGACCCGCCTCCTGACGAACCGGAGCGCGCCTCTAGAAGAACCGTGCGAACCCGTGCGTGCTCCGCTGACCCGCTCTGCAGCACCAGCACCAGGTAAGACCTGCACGGCCCGGCCCGGTCCGGTCCGGTCCGGTCCGGTCCGATGCACACGCACGTACATGTAGGAGGCGCTTGGTCTGTAGGCGGTGCCAGCGGGGCGGTGCAGCGTGTGTGCCCGGGTTTAGCTGGGTGTGCAGCCCGGTTCTCACTGCACCCCGGTCCAGTCTGAACTGGTTCGAGTGGGCTATAACGTGTCTGGACCCGTCCGGACTGAAAGTTTCTCCTGCGGGTCAGAGAGGAGGAGCGGCCACGGCGTGACGTCACACCGCGGGGTGTCATTAACATTCACTTCAAACATCATTACGTCACTTCCTGTTGACTGTGATGACATCACAACAAAACACATGTTAGCAAAATGCTAAGCTAGTCTGTAGCCTACCTGTCATGTGACTGTGGTGATGGAAGTCAGAGGTCATGTGACACGTTGTCTTATGGTTTCCATAGCAACATGGATACAGAGTTGTTCATGGAGTGTGAGGAGGAGGAGCTGGAGCCATGGCAACAGGTGGACGACAGCGTGGAGGAAGACGACGTGGACTTCATGGACAGCTACCGTGAGCCAGGTGAGACACCTGTGAAGTATACCTGTAACACCTGTCTGTCTATCTGTCTGTCTCTCTGTCTGTCTCTCTCTCTGTCTGTCTCTCTCTGTCTGTCTCACTCTGCCTGCCTCTCTCTGTCTGTCTCACTCTCTGTCTGTCTCTTCAGTGGAGGATTCTCCGTCTCCTCTTCCAGCCTCTGAGTCTCCGCCCCCTCAGATGCCTACACCTGCTTCATCAGGTAACTGTCTGATGGTGGTCTGGTGGTTTGATGGTGGTTTGATGATGGTGTGATGGTTTGATGATGGTGTGATGGTTTGATGATGGTGTGATGGTTTGATGATGGTGTGATGGTTTGATGGTCTGATGGTGTAATGGTGGTCTGATGATGGTTCGATGGTGGTCTGATGGTTTGATGGTGGTCTGATGGTGGTCTGATGGTTCGATGGTGGTCTGATGGTTTGATGGTGGTCTGATGGTGGTGTGATGGTTTGGTGGTCTAATGGTGTGATGGTGGTTTGATGGTGGTCTGATGGTTTGATGGTGGTCTGATGGTGGTCTGATGATGTCTGATGGTGGTATGGTGGTCTGATGGTGTGATGGTCTGATGGTGGTCTGATGGTTCGATGGTGGTCTGATGGTTTGATGGTGGTCTGATGGTGTGATGGTTTGATGGTGGTCTGGTGGTCTGATGGTTTGATGGTGGTCTGATGGTGTGATGGTTTGATGGTGGTCTGATGATGGTTCGATGGTGGTCTGATGGTTTGATGGTGGTCTGATGGTTCGATGGTGGTCTGATGGTTTGATGGTGGTCTGATGGTGGTGTGATGGTTTGGTGGTCTAATGGTGTGATGGTGGTCTGATGGTTTGATGGTGGTCTGATGGTTTGATGGTGGTCTGATGGTGGTCTGATGATGTCTGATGGTGGTATGGTGGTCTGATGGTGTGATGGTCTGATGGTGTGATGGTCTGATGGTGGTGTGATGGTCTGATGGTGGTGTGATGGTCTGATGGTGTTTTTATGGTGGTTTGGTGGTTTGATGATAGTGTGATGGTTTGATGATAGTGTGATGGTTTGATGGAGTGATGGTTTGATGATGGTTTGATGATGGTTTGATGGTGTGATGGTTTGATGGTGTGATGGTTTGATGGTGGTCTGATGATGGTGTGATGGTTTGATGATGGTGTGATGGTTTGATGGTGTGATGGTTTGATGGTGGTCTGATGATGGTGTGATGGTTTGATGATGGTGTGATGGTTTGATGGTGTGATGGTTTGATGGTGGTCTGATGATGGTGTGATGGTTTTGATGATGGTGTGATGGTTTGATGGTGTGATGGTTTGATGGTGGTCTGATGATGGTGTGATGGTTTGATGATGGTGTGATGGTTTGATGATGGTGTGATGGTTGGTGTGTGATGGTTTGATGATGGTGTGATGGTTTGATGGTGTGATGGTTTGATGGTGGTCTGATGATGGTGTGATGGTTTGATGGTGTGATGGTTTGATGGTGGTCTGATGATGGTGTGATGGTTTGATGGTGTGATGGTTTGATGGTGTGATGGTTTGATGGTGGTCTGATGATGGTGTGATGGTTTGATGATGGTGTGATGGTTTGATGATGGTGTGATGGTTTGATGATGGTGTGATGGTTTGATGATGGTGTGATGGTTTGATGGTTCGATGGTGGTTTGATGGTGTGATGGTTTGATGGTTTGATGATGGTGTGATGGTTTGATGGTGGTCTGATGATGGTGTGATGGTTTGATGGTTCGATGGTGGTTTGATGGTGTGATGGTTTGATGGTGGTCTGATGGTTTGATGATGGTTTAATGGTGGTCTGATGGTTTGATGATGGTTTAATGGTGGTCTGATGATGGTGTGATGGTTTGATGGTGGTTTGATGATGGTGTGATGGTGTTTTTATGGTGGTTTGATGGTGTGATGGTGTGATGGTTTGATGGTGTGATGGTTTGATGGTGGTCTGATGGTGTTTTTATGGTGGTTTGATGATGGTGTGATGGTTTGATGGAGTGATGGTTTGATGGAGTGATGGTTTGATGGTGTGATGGTTTGATGGTGGTCTGATGGTGTTTTTATGGTGGTTTGATGATGGTGTGATGGTTTGATGGTGTGATGGTTTGATGGTGGTCTGATGGTGTTTTTATGGTGGTTTGATGATGGTGTGATGGTTTGATGATGGTGTGATGTTTGATGATAGTGTGATGGTTTGATGGTTTGATGGAGTGATGGTTTGATAGTGTGATGGTTTGATGGTGTGATGGTTTGATGTTGATTTGATGGTGTGATGGTTTGATGGTGTGATGGTTTGATGGTGTGTTGGTTTGATGGAGTGATGGTTTGATGGAGTGATGGTTTGATGGTGTGATGGTTTGATGGTGGTCTGATGATGGTGTGATGGTTTGATGATGGTGTGATGGTTTGATGATGGTTTGATGATGGTGTGATGGTTTGATGATGGTGTGATGGTTTGATGATGGTGATGGTTCGATGGTGTGATGGTTCGATGGTTTGATGGTCTGATGGTGTAATGGTGGTCTGATGATGGTTCAATGGTGGTCTGATGGTTTGATGGTGGTCTGATGATGTCTGATGGTGGTCTGATGATGGTGTGATGGTTTGATGATGGTGTGATGGTTTGATGATGGTGTGATGGTTTGATGATGGTGTGATGGTGTGTCTGATGGTGTGATGGTTTGATGATGGTTTGATGGTGGTCTGATGGTGATCTGATGGTGTTTTTATGGTGGTTTGGTGGTTTGATGGTGTGATGGTTTGATGATGGTGTGATGGTGGTCTGATGGTGTGATGGTTTGATGATGGTTTGATGGTGGTCTGATGGTGATCTGATGGTGTTTTTATGGTGGTTTGGTGGTTTGATGGTGTGATGGTTTGATGGTGGTCTGGTGGTTTGATGGTCTGATGGTTTGATGGTGGTCTGATGGTGTGATGGTTTGATGGTGGTCTGATGGTGTGATGGTTTGATGGTGGTCTGATGGTGTGATGGTTTGATGGTGGTTTGAT
>CM014091.1:34441742-34456930 GCA_004119915.2 Collichthys lucidus
TGTGTGTTACCTGTACATCTGTGTGTGTCACCTGTACACATGTGTGTGTCATCTGTGTGTCACCTGTACACCTGTGTGTGTCACCTGTACATCTGTGTGTGTCACCTGTACACCTGTGTGTGTCATCTGTGTGTCACCTGTACATCTGTGTGTGTCACCTGTGTGTGTCACCTGTGTTACCCGTACACCTGTGTGTGTCACCTGTACACCTGTGTGTCACCTGTACATCTGTGTGTGTCACCTGTACACCTGTGTGTGCCACCTGTACATCTGTGTGTGTCATCTGTGTGTCACCTGTACACCTGTGTGTGTCACCTGTACACCTGTGTGTGTCACCTGTACACCTGTGTGTGTGTCACCTGTGTTACCTGTGTCACCTGTACATCTGTGTGTGTCACCTGTGTGTGTCACCCGTACACCTGTGTGTGTCACCTGTACACCTGTGTGTGTCACCTGTACATCTGTGTGTGTCACCTGTACACCTGTGTGTGTCACCTGTGTGTGTCACCTGTACACCTGTGTGTGTCACCTGTACATCTGTGTGTGTCACCTGTACACCTGTGTGTGTCACCTGTGTGTGTCACCTGTACACCTGTGTGTGTCACCTGTACACCTGTGTGTGCCACCTGTACACCTGTGTGTGTCACCTGTGTGTGTCACCTGTACACCTGTGTGTGCCACCTGTACACCTGTGTGTGTCATCTGTGTGTCACCTGTACACCTGTGTGTGTCATCTGTACACCTGTGTGTCACCTGTACACCTGTGTGTGTCACCTGTGTTACCCGTACACCTGTGTGTGTGTGTCACCTGTACACCTGTGTGTGTCACCTGTACACCTGTGTGTGTCATCTGTGTGTCACCTGTACACCTGTGTGTGTCATCTGTACACCTGTGTGTCACCTGTACACCTGTGTGTGTCATCTGTACACCTGTGTGTCACCTGTACACCTGTGTGTGTCATCTGTACACCTGTGTGTCACCTGTACACCTGTGTGTCACCTGTGTTACCCGTACACCTGTGTGTGTGTCACCTGTACACCTGTGTGTGTCACCTGTACACCTGTGTGTGTCACCTGTGTGTCACCTGTACACCTGTGTGTGTCACCTGTGTGTCACCTGTACACCTGTTTGTGTCACCTGTGTTACCTTACCTCACTTATTAATAGATTAACGGACAAAATCAAATCAGCTGAATGTTCACACACAAACACACACAAACACACACAAACACACACAAACACACAGACACACACAGTCACACACACAAACACACAGACACACACAGTCACACACACAAACACACAAACAAACACAAACACACAGACAGACACACACACACAGTCACACACACACACAGACACACACACAGACACACACACACACACACACATACAGAAATCAGGTGTGTAGAGTTCAGTGTGTGATGAAGCCCCCTCGCCTCACGCTGTGAATTGAACACATGGACAGAAATGGTGCGATGAGACTTTAATTGTGAAATTCTGAACATGCAACAAATCACAACTTGTAGTTTAAAGACACTTTTTAAAAATGTAGAAAAACAACACAAGTCATGTGACGTGGAGAGAAGCGCGGGCAGACGATGGACGCTCAGAACAACAGAACATTAAGGCACTTTGGAGAAAGAAACTAACTCATGTGAACCTCCGCCTCTCCGCGTCTCCGTCCTCTGGGCTCCACGCTCCTTCTCACTTCATGGTTTATCTTTTTGAAATGTTAGCACTGATCCAGAACCGTGAACGGACCTCTGAGAGGAGGAGAGCGCTCCACCAAGTCTAACGAAGGTTCACGAGAAGACGACCAAACAAACAGACCGCTCGATGAAGATGACACGGACATCCTGGATCCGCACGTCGAGTGTCCCAGAGGACAAACAGAACGAATCTCAGAGACTGGCTCCGGTTTCAAACGTCCAGGCAGCAATAAAAAAGAAATGAAGTCGACAACAAACGCGACTCTGAGCACAAACATGAAAATATCAAAAATTCAAACGTACAAATAGAAAATCTTCATGATTTGAAGTCAGACTGGATCCATCTCAATCAGCAATTGAGACAATTAATTTATCAGTGCAAGCTGCATTACTAACAATGCTAATAACAATAATAACAATAATAACAATAACAACAATAACAACAATAATAACAATAATAACAATAATAAAGTGCCAAAGTCCAGAAACTAAAGACTGCACGGTGAAGCAACGAGAAAAACTTTAAAGGAAAGACTCTACACACTGACACAGACTGACAGACTGACTGACCACAGACTGACAGACTGACTGACTGACTGACCACAGACTGACTGACCACAGACTGACCACAGACTGACTGACTGACCACAGACTGACTGACAGACTGACTGACCACAGACTGACCACAGACTGACTGACTGACTGACTGACCACAGACTGACTGACCACAGACTGACTGACTGACTGACTGACTGACCACAGACAGACCACAGACTGACTGACTGACTGACTGACTGACCACAGACAGACTGACCACAGACAGACTGACCACAGACTGACTGACCACAGACTGACCACAGACTGACAGACCACAGACTGACTGACAGACTGACTGACCACAGACTGACCACAGACTGACTGACTGACTGACTGACTGACTGACTGACCACAGACAGACCACAGACTGACTGACTGACTGACTGACTGACCACAGACAGACTGACCACAGACAGACTGACCACAGACTGACTGACCACAGACTGACCACAGACTGACAGACCACAGACTGACTGACTGACTGACCACAGACAGACTGACCACAGACAGACTGACCACAGACTGACTGACCACAGACTGACCACAGACTGACAGACCACAGACTGACTGACTGACTGACCACAGACAGACTGACCACAGACAGACTGACCACAGACTGACTGACCACAGACTGACCACAGACTGACAGACCACAGACTGACTGACTGACTGACCACAGACAGACCACAGACAGACTGACCACAGACAGACTGACCACAGACAGACTGACCACAGACTGACTGACCACAGACTGACCACAGACTGACAGACCACAGACTGACTGACTGACCACAGACTGACCACAGACTGACCACAGACTGACTGACTGACTGACTGACCACAGACTGACTGACCACAGACAGACCACAGACTGACTGACTGACCACAGACTGACAGACCACAGACTGACTGACCACAGACTGACAGACCACAGACTGACCACAGACTGACTGACTGACCACAGACAGACCACAGACTGACTGACTGACCACAGACTGACTGACTGACTGACTGACCACAGACAGACCACAGACTGACTGACCACAGACTGACTGACCACAGACTGACAGACCACAGACTGACTGACCACAGACTGACTGACCACAGACTGACTGACCACAGACAGACAGACAGACAGACACAGACAGACACAGACAGACAGACAGACAGACAGACAGACAGACAGACAGACAGACCCCACAGTGTGTAGAGGCTTTAAGAGACGCAGCAGTCAGACGATAATCATCTGTATTTAAATCTGTGTCCGCATCGACTCCACGAGGTCGGTTCAAAGTCCTTCGAGCCGCTCCACATGAGACTTTAAGACGACGCAGAGCAGCGTCTGACTTTTGGCAGTAATCTGTCTCCAAACTGGCAGAAAACTTTCAGAATAAAATCACTGACCACGAGCAGACTCAGCAGATCTGATTGGTTCAGTCAGTTTGACGTCGGTGTGTTAACGGGCCAGCTGGCTAACGCGTTGCTGTGCGAGCTGGATCTCGGCAGATGTTCGTCATCGAGGTTCCTTTAAAGTTTTTCCTAGCCGCTGTCGCTAACGCTAGCTCACGTAATTAAGCTAGTTTACACTGTTAACTAACTTAGCATGGTTAGCACAGTGTAGCTTCATGCCAATGTTGAGTCCACCATGTTTGTAGGACTAAAAGACAAACTGCGTTTGAATCCGCGGCTGTTGAGCGGCACAGACGCTCTGATTGGTCGGTCGGCGCTGGGGGTCATGTGACGTGGAAATCGTCGTGCACAGATGAATAATCAGACATTAAACATGCAGAGTTCAGGCCAGCAGAGGTTTTTGATTGTGTGCTTTAACATGAGGCTTCTTTCAATGTTCCCACTGTTTCTCTGACCACAGACATTTCTGTGTCTTTATTCTTAGTCAGACAGATATTTTATTTTTAGTCTTTCTTTATCGACCCATGCATGTTGTTGAATCTGTAATAAACACATACATGTTTTTTAAATCCTTAACATGTTTGTTAACCATGTGACTAAGTCATGCGTATGTTTCATAATAAATCTGTTGTTTTCATTTCTGTTTTATTCATCTGTGTGACTTTCACCAGTCCACACTCACACCTGTTCATTTTATTAATAAGACATGCATTTGTATCTATGTGTGTTTTAATAATCTGTGCGTGTATTTCCTGACTCCATGTGGACATATCATCTGTAACGTGTACATACATATACATAGAGTTTATTCATGCGTGCAGACAGACTTCCACAGCACTTCGACGCCCCGTGTTTGTTTGGTCAAAGCACCAAGAAGAAGTGACACGTCTGTGTCGGAGTGGTTTGAAGTGAGCGTGGCTGTTCACGGACTGTGAGGAGTTCACGTGATGCTTCATAGGAGTTACTGCTCCGCCGAACAAACGAGGACTTTGTTCACTTTAGTCTGAGGAGACTCTCAGTCATCCAGGTCATCGTGTCTGTTGAATGCGGCTTAGTTTCCTGAAGACCAAGGAAGGACCAGCAGTGAGGAGAGGGGGTCTCTATCTGTCAGCTACGTACGATAGGAATCACTTCAGCAACCATCTACACCATGTGAACCCAACAACACACGAGGGCAGGGGGACACAACAACCACACGTGTCCGTAACGACCCACACGTGTCCGTAACGACCCACACGTGTCCGTAACGACCCGCACGTGTCCGTAACGACCCACAGGTGTCCGTAACGACCCGCACGTGTCAACGACCCACAGGTGTCCGTAACGACCCACAGGTGTCCGTAACGACCCGCACGTGTCAACGACCCACAGGTGTCCGTAACGACCCGCACGTGTCAACGACCCACAGGTGTCCGTAACGACCCGCACGTGTCAACGACCCACAGGTGTCCGTAACGACTCGCACGTGTCCGTAACAACCCACACGTGTCCGTAACGACCCACAGGTGTCCGTAACAACCCGCACATGTCCGTAACAACCCACAGGTGTCCATAACAACCCACATGTGTCCGTGACGACCCACAGGTGTCCATAACGACCCACATGTGTCCATAACGACCCACAGGTGTCCGTAACAACCCGCACGTGTCTGTAACGACCCACAGGTGTTCGTAACGACCCACATGTGTCCGTAACGTATCTGTCAGCTACGTACGATAAGAATCACTTCAGCAACCATCTACACCATGTGAACCCAACAGCACACGAGGGCAGGGGGACACAACAACCACAGGTGGCCTTGACGACCCGCACGTGTCCGTAACAACCCACATGTGTCCGTAACGACCCGCACGTGTCCGTAACGACCCGCAGGTGTCCACGACGACCCACATGTGTCCATAACAACCCACATGTGTCCACGACGACCCACATGTGTCCATAACGACCCACATGTGTCCATAAAGACCCACATGTGTCCATAAAGACCCACATGTGTCCGTAAAGACCCGCACGTGTCCGTAACGCCCCGCACGTGTCCGTAACGACCCGCACGTGTCCGTAACGACCCGCAGGTGTCCGTAACGACCTGCATGTGTTCGTAACGACCCACAGGTGTCCATAACGACCCACATGTGTCCATAAAGACCCACATGTGACCGTAACGACCCGCACGTGTCTGTAACGACCCACAGGTGGTCTTGACGACCCACAGGTGTCTGTAACGACCCGCACGTGTCTGTAACGACCCACAGGTGGTCTTGACGACCCACAGGTGTCTGTAACGACCCGCACGTGTCTGTAGCGACCTACAGGTGGTCTTGACGACCCCCATCCAAGACCTGCTGGTTGAAGGGATGTGTCCATGAGTCACATGCCTTTCACCCCACACAGGTAAACACCTGGACTCCTCAGCGGTCAGTCTGAAGACGAAACATCTCCATGAAACTATCTAAACTCATCAGAGCACGATGACCTTCAGAGGTGGTGATTAAATTGTTAATATGGCACAAACTCTTTAAAGAACATCATCACACTCATTAAAAATAACAACAACAACCAACAAACAGGAGGAGATTGTGCATTTGTTGGGGACTATTTTCAGCAGCGGATTTTTTAACACAAGCTGCAGCTTTTCTTGGTTTTTGTGTTTGTTTGCATTGTTAGCATGCTAATGTTTCCCGTTTCAATGTTTGAATTTAGCATGCTACCGTTTTTCTAGCACACACAAGTATTAGCCCCTGAGTAATGTTTTAGCATGCTAACAGAGTCATTAGCATGCATGGTCTTTTCTGTAAAATATTAGCTTTGTAATGTTTGTTAGCATAGCAAGCTAAAAGGGCTAAACTGTGCATGGTGTCACTGCCGGGCGTTGAATGTGATTTTAAAAAGCTTCTGTGAGAAACTGGACGCTGAGCTCAAGGAGTAAAAAAAGTTGGAAAGACGAGACGTTTAATAACGAAGCAGATCAAGCTAACGCAGAGACGCGTGGTGACGCTCAGACTCGTGAGGTTTTGGTGGGAAATCATCTGGATTGTTTATGGCACACGACAGGAAGAGGGCGCTGTTCTTTAAGGAAAAAACAACAACAACACAACTTCTAAAAAATACACAAAAAGCTTGTCAAGTCTTTGGCCGCCACGAGAAAAAAACAAACAGGAAGAAGCAGGGATGATGGGAAATGTAGTTGTGACTGATTGTTTGCACCGCGGTGTTGTTGGTTGGTTCAGATTAAAACGTGATGCTGAGCACCTTTAACATGACATGTGACTTTAACTACGGTCCTTCAGGTGGTTACGGAGAGGATCGGGGGAAGCTACGGCTGCTCCTGGATCAGCTGCTCTATTACCTCTGCAGTATGAATTATTATCCAATCAGGTTAATTATCCAGGTGGTTGCTAGGCAGAAAATTGACCAGGACACAGCAAACTGCCAACAAAGCCACCTGATTCCTCCATGACGGATCACTGCTTACACTGCTGCACCTGGAGGGAGGGAGGAAATGAGAAAGGTGATGAAGGGATGAAAAGAGGAGTGAGGAGAGAGACGTCAGCCATGAGACTCATCATGTGACTGTAACAGCTGATTAGCACGGTTAGCATAGTTAGCATTCCTGACTCAAACACAAGAAGTCAGTGAAGACTCTGAACTGAACGCCTTCTTCTGGTTCTGGTTCAACATGTGACATATTAAAAGTGCGTCAGACCTGTCTGATGAGAGCCACAGGTCACACTGTAAGACGTCCACAAACTGACAGCCATCAGGAACGTCGCGATGAAGCCGAACACCTGCAGACACGTTACAGAAACATTGTGTGTATGTTCTCTGATAAACGGACAGTTCAAATCCTGATGATGCAACTCTGCCTGGAACCAGGTGAATGATGTCTCTGTCAGCTAATGTTAGCTCAGTCTGTTAGCCGCTGCTGGACTAGTCCCTGATATCAGCCGCTGCTGGACTAGTCCCTGATATCAGCCGCTGCTGGACTAGTCCCTGATATCAGCCGCTGCTGGACTAGTCTCTGATATCAGCCGCTGCTGGACTAGTCTCTGATATCAGCCGCTGCTGGACTAGTCTCTGATATCAGCCGCTGCTGGACTAGTCCCTGATATCAGCCGCTGCTGGACTAGTCTCTGATATCAGCCGCTGCTGGACTAGTCCCTGATATCAGCCGCTGCTGGACTAGTCTCTGATATCAGCCGCTGCTGGACTAGTCTCTGATATCAGCCTGCTGGACTAGTCTCTGATATCAGCCGCTGCTGGACTAGTCTCTGATAAGCCGCTGCTGGACTAGTCTCTGATATCAGCCGCTGGACTAGTCTCTGATATCAGCTGCTGGACTAGTCTCTGATATCAGCTGCTGCTGGACTAGTCTCTGATATCAGCCGCTGCTGGACTAGTCTCTGATATCAGCCGCTGGACTAGTCTCTGATATCAGCTGCTGGACTAGTCTCTGATATCAGCTGCTGCTGGACTAGTCTCTGATATCAGCTGCTGGACTAGTCTCTGATATCAGCTGCTGCTGGACTAGTCGCTGATATCAGCCGCTGCTGGACTAGTCTCTGATATCAGCCGCTGCTGGACTAGTCTCTGATATCAGCCGCTGCTGGACTAGTCTCTGATATCAGCCGCTGCTGGACTAGTCTCTGATATCAGCCGCTGCCGGACTAGTCTCTGATATCAGCCGCTGCCGGACTAGTCTCTGATATCAGCCGCTGCCGGACTAGTCTCTGATATCAGCCGCTGCTGGACTAGTCTCTGATATCAGCCGCTGCTGGACTAGTCTCTGATATCAGCTGCTGCCGGACTAGTCTCTGATATCAGCTGCTGGACTAGTCTCTGATATCAGCCGCTGCTGGACTAGTCTCTGATATCAGCCGCTGCTGGACTAGTCTCTGATATCAGCTGCTGGACTAGTCTCTGATATCAGCCGCTGCTGGACTAGTCTCTGATATCAGCCGCTGCTGGACTAGTCTCTGATATCAGCCGCTGCTGGACTAGTCTCTGATATCAGCCGCTGCTGGACTAGTCTCTGATATCAGCCGCTGCTGGACTAGTCTCTGATATCAGCTGCTGCTGGACTAGTCTCTGATATCAGCTGCTGGGACCTGGTTGATGATTGGCTGGTAGCAAAGTTGTTGACTCGCTAGTTTTGATCAGAAGTAATGTAATCGGAACAAATACTCGAGTACAGCTGGACATAGTTACAGTGGGATTACACTCTGAAACTGGAGTTTGTTGGAACCATAAAATTTTAAAACAGATGTTTTGTTATTGGTCAGAAGTTAAAGGGACTTCCTGTAATCAGAACAGGAAGTGAGGGTGGGTTCAGCTCCTGCCAGACTTTCATGGTTTTGTTGTGAGGAGGCCTTGCACTGCCTCAGCTTTCAGGAACCACTCCGTGAAAATGATCACGTACCGATCCGGCCACCAGCGCCGAAGCCGCTCCGGCCTTGACAGCGGCGACGATGGAGGCGATGAAGATGAGGACGGTCCCCACGGAGTAATGAAAGAACTCCTGAAAAAGCAGAAGAAGAAGAAAAAGAAGAAGAAGAAGAAGTGATCAAGTGTTCGGGTCACAGTCGAATCGACAGCCAGAGGAAGTTCACGGTCAGTGCATGTTTAATGTAAAACACCTGAAACTCAATTCACTGCACGAGCTTCCTTCCTGTTTCAGCCAAACATGTATGTGACATCACATCACTTCCTGTTGTGTAACCCTGACAGACTGTAAACACAATGAGAAACTGTGTAAATAAATGTAGAGTGTGTCTGACAGACATTATCACTGACACTGCAGCAGCACAGAGACTCAACAAAGTCAGTCAAAGGCAGTTTGAGGTTGCCGAGCAACCAGGGTCAGCTGCAGGTCAGAGCAGTTAACTGCAGCTGTGCTCTGTCTGTGTGTGAGTGACTGCTGAGAGACACAGAAAATCTCTAAATGAAGCCCCTCCAACTAGTGGACACTAATGCCAAACGGTAGGTGGTATCAAAAAGCCCAAATGAGCGTGAGCATCCTCATCTTGTCGACCATGTGGATGCTGAATTTCAGTGTGTGAAGTTAAAAACTGTGACCTGGGCAGAGAGAGAAAGAACAGGTGCCCCGTGCTCCTCTGGGACATTTCTCCTCTCCAGTTTACATGGGAGTAGATGGGGCTGTCGGTGGGTGATCCTGGAGCATCAGTGCGTCTCCCGCCAAAACTATAAGTCTGACAGCTTCAGCAGTGATATCGCTGCGGAGCCCACGAATTTCAAAACTATAAGTCCCATTAAATCAACATGTTTTCAACACACTCACCGTCAGCGGCCAGTTGATGCACGGCATCTTCCCCTGCAGCCTGAAGAGGTGCATGATGAAGAAGATGAGGACGGCGATGAGGAACCACAGTGTCACCACCTCAAAGAACTGGAACGCCGCCCAGCTGGGCCAGCCACGGGCGCAGTGGACGCACAGGACGGCGATGAGGAGGGCGATCTGGAAGATGACATAACTTATTGACAGGAAGACACAGCAGCAAACGCTCGTCAGGCTTTTAATTTGAAAACAGGAAGTGTGGCGAGTGAATGAGGCTTCGTAGTTATGCTAGCTGGTTAGTTGCTAACAGCATAAACGTCACGGCGGGTGAAGCCAATCCCAGCTGACACTGGGCGAGAGGCGGGGTCCACCATGGGGAGTCACTAGCTCCTCACAAGACACACCTGTCACCTGTTCACCTGTCCATGCAGACTGAGCACAGAGCTGGTTTAAACCCACAACATTCTTCCTGTGAGGTGACGGTGCTGACCGCTGCTCCACCGTGCCGTACACCGAAAATTATATCAGGGTTAACGGACTGAGGTATCCCGGTTAAACTACAGGTTAACAGACTGAGATATCCCGGTTAAACTACATGTTAACAGACTGAGGTATCCCGGTTAAACTACATGTTAACGGACTGAGTTATCCCGGTTAAACTACATGTTAACGGACTGAGATATCCCGGTTAAACTACATGTTAACGGACTGAGATATCCCGGTTAAACTACAGGTTAACGGACTGAGGTATCCCGGTTAAACTACAGGTTAACGGACTGAGGTATCCCGGTTAAACTACAGGTTAACGGACTGAGGTATCCCGGTTAAACTACAGGTTAACGGACTGAGATATCCCGGTTAAACTACAGGTTAACGGACTGAGGTATCCCGGTTAAACTACAGGTTAACGGACTGAGATATCCCGGTTAAACTACAGGTTAACAGACTGAGATATCCCGGTTAAACTACAGGTTAACGGACTGAGATATCCCGGTTAAACTACAGGTTAACGGACTGAGATATCCCGGTTAAACTACAGGTTAACGGACTGAGATATCCCGGTTAAACTACAGGTTAACGGACTGAGATATCCCGGTTAAACTACATGTTAACGGACTGAGATATCCCGGTTAAACTACATGTTAACGGACTGAGATATCCCGGTTAAACTACAGGTTAACGGACTGAGATATCCCGGTTAAACTACAGGTTAACAGACTGAGATATCCCGGTTAAACTACAGGTTAACGGACTGAGATATCCCGGTTAAACTACAGGTTAACAGACTGAGATATCCCGGTTAAACTACAGGTTAACGGACTGAGATATCCCGGTTAAACTACAGGTTAACGGACTGAGATATCCCGGTTAAACTACAGGTTAACGGACTGAGATATCCCGGTTAAACTACAGGTTAACGGACTGAGATATCCCGGTTAAACTACAGGTTAACGGACTGAGATATCCCGGTTAAACTACATGTTAACAGACTGAGATATCCCGGTTAAACTACATGTTAACGGACTGAGATATCCCGGTTAAACTACAGGTTAACGGACTGAGATATCCCGGTTAAACTACAGGTTAACGGACTGAGATATCCCGGTTAAACTACAGGTTAACAGACTGAGATATCCCGGTTAAACTACAGGTTAACAGACTGAGATATCCCGGTTAAACTACAGGTTAACGGACTGAGATATCCCGGTTAAACTACAGGTTAACGGACTGAGGTATCCCGGTTAAATTACATGTTAACGGACTGAGATATCCCGGTTAAACTACATGTTAACAGACTGAAATATCCCGGTTAAACTACAGGTTAACAGACTGAGATATCCCGGTTAAACTACATGTTAACAGACTGAGATATCCCGGTTAAACTACATGTTAACAGACTGAGATATCCCGGTTAAACTACATGTTAACAGACTGAGATATCCCGGTTAAACTACATGTTAACAGACTGAAATATCCCGGTTAAACTACAGGTTAACGGACTGAGATATCCCGGTTAAACTACAGGTTAACAGACTGAGATATCCCGGTTAAACTACATGTTAACAGACTGAAATATCCCGGTTAAACTACAGGTTAACAGACTGAGATATCCCGGTTAAACTACATGTTAACAGACTGAAATATCCCGGTTAAACTACAGGTTAACAGACTGAAATATCCCGGTTAAACTACAGGTTAACGGACTGAGATATCCCGGTTAAACTACATGTTAACAGACTGAAATATCCCGGTTAAACTACAGGTTAACAGACTGAAATATCCCGGTTAAACTACAGGTTAACAGACTGAGATATCCCGGTTAAACTACATGTTAACAGACTGAGATATCCCGGTTAAACTACATGTTAACAGACTGAGATATCCCGGTTAAACTACATGTTAACAGACTGAGATATCCCGGTTAAACTACATGTTAACAGACTGAAATATCCCGGTTAAACTACATGTTAACAGACTGAGGTATCCCGGTTAAACTACAGGTTAACAGACTGAGATATCCCGGTTAAACTACAGGTTAACAGACTGAGATATCCCGGTTAAACTACAGGTTAACGGACTGAGATATCCCGGTTAAACTACAGGTTAACAGACTGAGATATCCCGGTTAAACTACAGGTTAACAGACTGAGGTATCCCGGTTAAACTACAGGTTAACAGACTGAGATATCCCGGTTAAACTACAGGTTAACGGACTGAGGTATCCCGGTTAAACTACAGGTTAACAGACTGAAATATCCCGGTTAAACTACATGTTAACAGACTGAGATATCCCGGTTAAACTACAGGTTAACGGACTGAGATATCCCGGTTAAACTACATGTTAACAGACTGAGATATCCCGGTTAAACTACAGGTTAACAGACTGAGATATCCCGGTTAAACTACATGTTAACAGACTGAGATATCCCGGTTAAACTACAGGTTAACAGACTGAGATATCCCGGTTAAACTACATGTTAACAGACTGAGGTATCCCGGTTAAACTACAGGTTAACAGACTGAGATATCCCGGTTAAACTACAGGTTAACAGACTAAGATATCCCGGTTAAACTACATGTTAACAGACTGAGGTATCCCGGTTAAACTACAGGTTAACAGACTGAGATATCCCGGTTAAACTACAGGTTAACAGACTGAGATATCCCGGTTAAACTACAGGTTAACAGACTGAGGTATCCCGGTTAAACTACAGGTTAACAGACTGAGGTATCCCGGTTAAACTACAGGTTAACAGACTGAGATATCCCGGTTAAACTACATGTTAACAGACTGAGGTATCCCGGTTAAACTACATGTTAACAGACTGAGATATCCCAGTTAAACTACATGTTAACAGACTGAGGTATCCCGGTTAAACTACAGGTTAACAGACTGAGGTATCCCGGTTAAACTACATGTTAACAGACTGAGATATCCCAGTTAAACTACATGTTAACAGACTGAGATATCCCGGTTAAACTACAGGTTAACAGACTGAGATATCCCGGTTAAACTACAGGTTAACAGACTGAGATATCCCGGTTAAACTACAGGTTAACGGACTGAGATATCCCGGTTAAACTACAGGTTAACAGACTGAGATATCCCGGTTAAACTACAGGTTAACGGACTGAGATATCCCGGTTAAACTACAGGTTAACGGACTGAGATATCCCGGTTAAACTACAGGTTAACGGACTGAGATATCCCGGTTAAACTACAGGTTAACGGACTGAGATATCCCGGTTAAACTACAGGTTAACGGACTGAGATATCCCGGTTAAACTACAGGTTAACGGACTGAGATATCCCGGTTAAACTACAGGTTAACGGACTGAGGTATCCCGGTTAAACTACAGGTTAACGGACTGAGGTATCCCGGTTAAACTACATGTTAACGGACTGAGATATCCCGGTTAAACTACAGGTTAACGGACTGAGATATCCCGGTTAAACTACAGGTTAACGGACTGAGATATCCCGGTTAAACTACAGGTTAACAGACTGAGATATCCCGGTTAAACTACAGGTTAACAGACTGAGATATCCCGGTTAAACTACAGGTTAACAGACTGAGATATCCCGGTTAAACTACAGGTTAACAGACTGAGATATCCCGGTTAAACTACAGGTTAACAGACTGAGATATCCCGGTTAAACTACAGGTTAACGGACTGAGATATCCCGGTTAAACTACATGTTAACGGACTGAGATATCCCGGTTAAACTACAGGTTAACGGACTGAGATATCCCGGTTAAACTACAGGTTAACAGACTGAGATATCCCGGTTAAACTACAGGTTAACGGACTGAGATATCCCGGTTAAACTCCGGACTCACCATCTGTCCTATCTTGAGCAGTCCCGGGATGGTTCGGGTGTAGCCCATGTTCAGGACCCCGTCCCCGGATGTCCTGGTCGTGGTCGTCGTCGTGATGACGGTGTGCGACATGTCGGCGGTAAACGGCCCCGGTCACCGACACGAAGGATGAAACGTTAAAAGTTGAACTGCAGCAGTCACCGACAACCGACAACAGCACGGACCGTCACACCCACAGCGCGTCAAGTCCACCGGAACAACACCATCACTTCCGGAGAGGGATTTCAGAATAAAACACACAGCCAGGCTGTGGACACTGGACACTAAAATATGAAACAGGTAAAGTCCATCCTTCACCAACAAGACTGTCACAAAGACTGTCTAAAACCTGGACGTAGTCTCCGTGACGTCCCCGCAGACTGTCTAAAACCTGGACGTAGTCTTTGTGACGTCCCCGCAGACTGTCTAAAACCTGGACGTAGTCTTTGTGACGTCCCCGCAGACTGTCTAAAACCTGGACGTAGTCTCTGTGACGTCCCCGCAGACTGTCTGAAACCTGGACGTAGTCTCCGTGACGTCCCCGCAGACTGTCTAAAACCTGGACGTAGTCTCTCTGACGTCCCCGGAGACTGTCTAAAACCTGGACGTAGTCTCTGTGACGTCCCCGCAGACTGTCTGAAACCTGGACGTAGTCTCTGTGACGTCCCCGCAGACTGTCTGAAACCTGGACGTAGTCTCCGTGACGTCCTCACAGACTGTCTAAAACCTGGACGTAGTCTCTGTGATCAGAATTTCTTCTGCAGTGAAGTTGAACATTTTAACATAAGAGCTTGAGTTTCCGTGCCTTTATTTTG
>CM014091.1:34463595-34536095 GCA_004119915.2 Collichthys lucidus
ATTGTTACTACTGTCATTGTTACTACTGTCATTGTTACTACTGTCATTATTACTACTGTCATTGTTACTACTGTCATTGTTACTACTGTCATTGTTACTACTGTCATTGTTACTACTGTCATTGTTACTACTGTCATTGTTACTACTGTCATTATTACTGCTGTCATTATTACTACTGTCATTGTTACTACTGTCATTGTTACTACTGTCATTGTTACTACTGTCATTATTACTACTGTCATTATTACTGCTGTCATTATTACTGCTGTCATTGTTACTGCTGTCATTATTACTGCTGTCATTGTTACTGCTGTCATTGTTACTGCTGTCATTGTTACTGCTGTCATTGTTACTGCTGTCATTGTTACTGCTGTCATTGTTACTGCTGTCATTGTTACTACTGTCATTGTTACTACTGTCATTATTACTGCTGTCATTGTTACTGCTGTCATTGTTACTACTGTCATTATTACTGCTGTCATTTACTACTGTCATTGTTACTACTGTCATTGTTACTACTGTCATTGTTACTACTGTCATTGTTACTACTGTCATTATTACTGTCATTGTTACTACTGTCATTGTTACTACTGTCATGTTACTACTGTCATTATTACTGCTGTCATTATTACTACTGTCATTGTTACTACTGTCATTGTTACTACTGTCATTGTTACTACTGTCATTGTTACTACTGTCATTGTTACTACTGTCATTGTTACTACTGTCATTGTTACTACTGTCATTGTTACTACTGTCATTATTACTGCTGTCATTGTTACTGCTGTCATTATTACTGCTGTCATTGTTACTGCTGTCATTGTTACTGCTGTCATTGTTACTGCTGTCATTGTTACTGCTGTCATTGTTACTGCTGTCATTGTTACTGCTGTCATTGTTACTACTGTCATTGTTACTACTGTCATTATTACTGCTGTCATTGTTACTGCTGTCATTGTTACTACTGTCATTATTACTGCTGTCATTATTACTACTGTCATTGTTACTACTGTCATTGTTACTACTGTCATTGTTACTATGTCATTGTTACTACTGTCATTATTACTACTGTCATTGTTACTACTGTCATTGTTACTACTGTCATTGTTACTACTGTCATTGTTACTGCTGTCATTATTACTACTGTCATTGTTACTACTGTCATTGTTACTACTGTCATTGTTACTACTGTCATTGTTACTACTGTCATTGTTACTACTGTCATTGTTACTACTGTCATTGTTACTACTGTCATTGTTACTACTGTCATTGTTACTACTGTCATTATTACTGTCATTATTACTGCTGTCATTATTACTACTGTCATTGTTACTACTGTCATTGTTACTGCTGTCATTGTTACTGCTGTCATATTACTGCTGTCATGTTACTGCTGTCATTGTTACTGCTGTCATTGTTACTGCTGTCATTGTTACTACTGTCATTATTACTGCTGTCATTGTTACTGCTGTCATTGTTACTGCTGTCATTATTACTGCTGTCATTATTACTACTGTCATTGTTACTACTGTCATTGTTACTACTGTCATTGTTACTACTGTCATTGTTACTACTGTCATTATTACTACTGTCATTGTTACTACTGTCATTGTTACTACTGTCATTGTTACTACTGTCATTATTACTGCTGTCATTATTACTACTGTCATTGTTACTACTGTCATTGTTACTACTGTCATTGTTACTACTGTCATTGTTACTACTGTCATTGTTACTACTGTCATTGTTACTACTGTCATTGTTACTATGTCATTATTACTGCTGTCATTATTACTGCTGTCATTATTACTACTGTCATTGTTACTACTGTCATGTTACTGCTGTCATTGTTACTGCTGTCATATTACTGCTGTCATTATTATGCTGTCATTATTACTGCTGTCATTGTACTACTGTCATTGTTACTACTGTCATTGTTACTACTGTCATTGTTACTACTGTCATTATTACTACTGTCATTGTTACTACTGTCATTGTTACTATGTCATTGTTACTACTGTCATTGTACTGCTGTCATTGTTACTACTGTCATTGTTACTACTGTCATTGTTACTACTGTCATTGTTACTACTGTCATTATTACTACTGTCATTGTTACTACTGTCATTATTACTACTGTCATTGTTACTACTGTCATTGTTACTACTGTCATTATTACTACTGTCATTGTTACTACTGTCATTGTTACTACTGTCATTGTTACTACTGTCATTGTTACTACTGTCATTGTTACTGCTGTCATTATTACTGCTGTCATTGTTACTACTGTCATTGTTACTACTGTCATTGTTACTACTGTCATTGTTACTACTGTCATTGTTACTACTGTCATTATTACTACTGTCATTATCACTGCTGTCATTATTACTGCTGTCATTGTCACTACTGTCATTGTTACTACTGTCATTGTTACTACTGTCATTGTTACTACTGTCATTGTTACTACTGTCATTGTTACTACTGTCATTATTACTGCTGTCATTATCACTGCTGTCATTATTACTACTGTCATTGTTACTACTGTCATTATTACTGCTGTCATTATTACTGCTGTCATTATTACTGCTGTCATTATTACTACTGTCATTATCACTGCTGTCATTATTACTGCTGTCATTATTACTGCTGTCATTATTACTGCTGTCATTATTACTGCTGTCATTATCACTGCTGTCATTATTACTACTGTCATTGTTACTACTGTCATTATTACTGCTGTCATTATTACTACTGTCATTGTTACTACTGTCATTGTTACTACTGTCATTGTTACTACTGTCATTGTTACTACTGTCATTGTTACTACTGTCATTGTTACTACTGTCATTGTTACTACTGTCATTGTTACTACTGTCATTATTACTGCTGTCATTATCACTGCTGTCATTATTACTGCTGTCATTATTACTGCTGTCATTATTACTGCTGTCATTATTACTGCTGTCATTATCACTGCTGTCATTATTACTACTGTCATTGTTACTACTGTCATTATTACTGCTGTCATTATTACTACTGTCATTGTTACTACTGTCATTGTTACTACTGTCATTGTTACTACTGTCATTGTTACTACTGTCATTATTACTACTGTCATTGTTACTACTGTCATTGTTACTGCTGTCATTGTTACTGCTGTCATTGTTACTACTGTCATTGTTACTACTGTCATTGTTACTACTGTCATTATTACTACTGTCATTGTTACTACTGTCATTGTTACTACTGTCATTGTTACTACTGTCATTATTACTACTGTCATTGTTACTACTGTCATTGTTACTGCTGTCATTATCACTGCTGTCATTGTTACTGCTGTCATTGTTACTGCTGTCATTGTCACTGCTGTCATTGTTACTGCTGTCATTGTCACTGCTGTCATTGTCACTGCTGTCATTGTCACTGCTGTCATTGTCACTGCTGTCATTGTCACTGCTGTCATTGTCACTGCTGTCATTGTCACTGCTGTCATTATCACTGCTGTCATTATCACTACTGTCATTATTACTGCTGTCATTATCACTGCTGTCATTATCACTGCTGTCATTATCACTGCTGTCATTATCACTGCTGTCATTATCACTGCTGTCATTATCACTGCTGTCATTATCACTGCTGTCATTATCACTGCTGTCATTATTACTGCTGTCATTATTACTGCTGTCATTATTACTGCTGTCATTATTACTGCTGTCATTATCACTGCTGTCATTATTACTACTGTCATTGTTACTACTGTCATTATTACTGCTGTCATTATTACTACTGTCATTGTTACTACTGTCATTGTTACTACTGTCATTGTTACTACTGTCATTGTTACTACTGTCAATTATTACTACTGTCATTGTTACTACTGTCATTGTTACTGCTGTCATTATTACTGCTGTCATTGTCACTGCTGTCATTATCACTGCTGTCATTATCACTGCTGTCATTATCACTGCTGTCATTATCACTGCTGTCATTATCACTGCTGTATTACTGCTGTCATTGTTACTGCTGTCATTGTTACTGCTGTCATTGTTACTGCTGTCATTGTTACTGCTGTCATTGTCACTGCTGTCATTATCACTGCTGTCATTATCACTGCTGTCATTATTACTGCTGTCATTGTTACTGCTGTCATTATCACTACTGTCATTATCACTACTGTCATTATTACTGCTGTCATTATTACTGCTGTCATTATTACTACTGTCATTATTACTGCTGTCATTGTTACTGCTGTCATTGTTACTGCTGTCATTGTTACTGCTGTCATTGTTACTGCTGTCATTATCACTGCTGTCATTATCACTGCTGTCATTATCACTGCTGTCATTATTACTGCTGTCATTGTTACTGCTGTCATTATCACTGCTGTCATTATCACTACTGTCATTATTACTGCTGTCATTATTACTGCTGTCATTATTACTGCTGTCATTATCACTGCTGTCATTATTACTGCTGTCATTGTTACTGCTGTCATTGTTACTGCTGTCATTATTACTGCTGTCATTATTACTGCTGTCATTATTACTGCTGTCATTGTTACTGCTGTCATTGTTACTGCTGTCATTGTTACTGCTGTCATTGTTACTGCTGTCATTATTACTGCTGTCATTGTTACTGCTGTCATTGTTACTGCTGTCATTGTTACTGCTGTCATTGTCACTGCTGTCATTGTCACTGCTGTCATTGTCACTGCTGTCATTGTCACTGCTGTCATTGTCACTGCTGTCATTGTCACTGCTGTCATTGTCACTGCTGTCATTGTCACTGCTGTCATTGTCACTGCTGTCATTGTCACTGCTGTCATTGTCACTGCTGTCATTGTCACTGCTGTCATTGTCACTGCTGTCATTATTACTGCTGTCATTATTACTGCTGTCATTATCACTGCTGTCATTATCACTGCTGTCATTATCACTGCTGTCATTATCACTGCTGTCATTATCACTGCTGTCATTATTACTGCTGTCATTATCACTGCTGTCCATATCACTGCTGTCATTCACTGCTGGTCTTATCACTGCTGTCATTATTACTGCTGTCATTAATTACTGCTGTCATTATCACTGCTGTCATTATCACTGCTGTCATTATCACTGCTGTCATTATCACTGCTGTCATTATCACTGCACTGCTGTCATTATTACTGCTGTCATTATTACTGCTGTCATTATTACTACTGTCATTATTACTGCTGTCATTATTACTACTGTCATTGTTACTACTGTCATTGTTACTACTGTCATTATTACTGCTGTCATTGTCACTGCTGTCATTATCACTGCTGTCATTATTACTACTGTCATTGTTACTACTGTCATTATTACTGCTGTCATTATTACTACTGTCATTGTTACTACTGTCATT
Source organism: Collichthys lucidus (assembly GCA_004119915.2). Lineage (NCBI taxonomy): Eukaryota > Metazoa > Chordata > Actinopteri > Sciaenidae > Collichthys > Collichthys lucidus. Next base: position 34,468,981 of record CM014091.1, read on the forward strand.
GTTACTACTGTCATTGTTACTACTGTCATTATTACTACTGTCATTGTTACTACTGTCATTGTTACTACTGTCATTATTACTGCTGTCATTGTCACTGCTGTCATTGTCACTGCTGTCATTATCACTGCTGTCATTATCACTGCTGTCATTATTACTACTGTCATTGTTACTACTGTCATTGTTACTACTGTCATTGTTACTACTGTCATTATTACTACTGTCATTGTTACTACTGTCATTGTTACTACTGTCATTATTACTGCTGTCATTATCACTGCTGTCATTATCACTGCTGTCATTATCACTGCTGTCATTATCACTGCTGTCATTATCACTGCTGTCATTATCACTGCTGTCATTATCACTGCTGTCATTATCACTGCTGTCATTATTACTGCTGTCATTGTTACTGCTGTCATTGTTACTGCTGTCATTGTTACTGCTGTCATTATTACTGCTGTCATTATTACTGCTGTCATTATTACTGCTGTCATTATTACTGCTGTCATTATTACTGCTGTCATTATTACTGCTGTCATTATTACTGCTGTCATTATTACTACTGTCATTGTTACTACTGTCATTGTTACTGCTGTCATTGTTACTGCTGTCATTGTTACTGCTGCAGTAATACTGTCATTATTAGTGACAGTTGTCATTATCACTACTGTCATTATCACTACTGTCATTATCACTGCTGTCATTATCACTACTGTCATTATTACTGCTGTCATTATTACTGCTGTCATTATCACTGCTGTCATTATCACTGCTGTCATTATCACTACTGTCATTATTACTGCTGTCATTATCACTGCTGTCATTATCACTACTGTCATTATCACTGCTGTCATTATCACTACTGTCATTATTACTGCTGTCATTATCACTGCTGTCATTATCACTGCTGTCATTGTCACTGCTGTCATTATCACTGCTGTCATTATTACTGCTGTCATTGTTACTGCTGTCATTGTTACTGCTGTCATTGTTACTGCTGTCATTGTTACTGCTGTCATTATCACTACTGTCATTATTACTGCTGTCATTATTACTGCTGTCATTATCACTACTGTCATTATTACTGCTGTCATTATCACTACTGTCATTATTACTGCTGTCATTATCACTGCTGTCATTATCACTGCTGTCATTATTACTGCTGTCATTATTACTGCTGTCATTGTTACTGCTGTCATTATTACTGCTGTCATTATTACTGCTGTCATTATTACTACTGTCATTATTACTGCTGTCATTGTTACTGCTGTCATTATCACTGCTGTCATTATTACTGCTGTCATTATTACTGCTGTCATTATTACTGCTGTCATTATCACTGCTGTCATTATTACTGCTGTCATTATTACTGCTGTCATTATTACTACTGTCATTATTACTGCTGTCATTATTACTGCTGTCATTATTACTGCTGTCATTATCACTACTGTCATTATCACTGCTGTCATTATTACTGCTGTCATTATTACTACTGTCATTATTACTGCTGTCATTATCACTACTGTCATTATCACTGCTGTCATTATTACTGCTGTCATTATTACTGCTGTCATTATTACTGCTGTCATTGTTACTGCTGTCATTATTACTGCTGTCATTATCACTACTGTCATTATCACTACTGTCATTATCACTGCTGTCATTATCACTGCTGTCATTATTACTGCTGTCATTATTACTACTGTCATTATCACTGCTGTCATTATCACTACTGTCATTATCACTACTGTCATTATCACTACTGTCATTATCACTACTGTCATTATCACTGCTGTCATTATCACTGCTGTCATTATTACTGCTGTCATTATCACTACTGTCATTATCACTACTGTCATTATCACTACTGTCATTATCACTACTGTCATTATCACTACTGTCATTATCACTGCTGTCATTATTACTGCTGTCATTATCACTACTGTCATTATCACTACTGTCATTATCACTACTGTCATTATCACTGCTGTCATTATCACTGCTGTCATTATCACTACTGTCATTATCACTACTGTCATTATCACTGCTGTCATTATTACTGCTGTCATTGTTACTGCTGTCATTATTACTGCTGTCATTATCACTACTGTCATTATCACTACTGTCATTATCACTGCTGTCATTATCACTACTGTCATTATTACTGCTGTCATTATCACTACTGTCATTATCACTGCTGTCATTATCACTACTGTCATTATCACTACTGTCATTATCACTACTGTCATTATCACTGCTGTCATTATCACTACTGTCATTATTACTGCTGTCATTATTACTGCTGTCATTATCACTGCTGTCATTATCACTGCTGTCATTATTACTGCTGTCATTGTTACTGCTGTCATTGTTACTGCTGTCATTATTACTACTGTCATTATTACTGCTGTCATTATCACTACTGTCATTATTACTGCTGTCATTATCACTGCTGTCATTATCACTGCTGTCATTATCACTACTGTCATTATTACTGCTGTCATTATCACTGCTGTCATTATTACTGCTGTCATTATTACTGCTGTCATTATTACTACTGTCATTATTACTGCTGTCATTATCACTGCTGTCATTATCACTACTGTCATTATCACTGCTGTCATTATCACTACTGTCATTATTACTGCTGTCATTATCACTGCTGTCATTATTACTGCTGTCATTATTACTGCTGTCATTATTACTACTGTCATTATTACTGCTGTCATTGTTACTGCTGTCATTATCACTGCTGTCATTATTACTGCTGTCATTATTACTGCTGTCATTATTACTACTGTCATTATTACTGCTGTCATTATTACTGCTGTCATTATTACTGCTGTCATTATTACTACTGTCATTATTACTACTGTCATTATTACTACTGTCATTATTGCTACTGTCATTATTACTGCTGTCATTATTACTACTGTCATTATTACTGCTGTCATTATTACTGCTGTCATTATCACTGCTGTCATTATTACTACTGTCATTATTACTGCTGTCATTATTACTGCTGTCATTATTACTACTGTCATTATTACTACTGTCATTATTACTGCTGTCATTATTACTGCTGTCATTATTACTGCTGTCATTATTACTACTGTCATTATTACTACTGTCATTATTACTACTGTCATTATTACTGCTGTCATTATTGCTACTGTCATTGTTGCTGCCATATCTCCATCACAGTTTATAGTTAGTTGATGATTTGCTGCTGCTGAGCATCTCTGTCTCTGTCACAGGTTCCACTGCTACTGTCATTATTTTATCATTCATTGTGATTCATTGTCATTCTGTCAGTCATTGTAATTGTACAATCTGTTTGTGTTGTTTGTTCTGTACACTGACATCTATTGCACGTCTGTCCGTCCTGGCAGAGGGATCCCTCCTCTGTGGCTCTTCCTGAGGTTTCTTCCACATTTTTTCCCTGTTAAAGTTTTTCCTCACTCTCTCCGAGGGTCTAAGCACAGAGGGAGTCACTCCCTGTACAGATTGTAAAGCCTCAGAGGAAAATGGACTTTGTGACTTTGGACTGTACAAATAAAATTAATTTGAGGTGTTCAGGTAGGATCAGATCATATTTACATCAGAACCTTCGTCACTCTCTGTTCTTATTGGTCAGTCTGATGCAGTACTGTTAGCGGTCATGTGACTCGATGTCAGCGAGACGTCCTAAAGAAACGTTCTGCAAACACGACTCGACATTTTGTTTCATAAAAAAAGTTTTACTTTGATGGTAAATTCAACCACTTCCTGTTCTGGTTTCAGCCAGCTGAACCTTTTGTTATTTGTGCTCATGTTAGCTCAGTCTGTTAGCTGCTGTTAGCTCATGTTAGCTCAGTGCGTTAGCTGCTGTTAGCTCAGTGCGTTAGCTGCTGTTAGCTGCTGTTAGCTCAGTCTGTTAGCTCAGTCTGTTAGCTGCTGTTAGCTCAGTCTGTTAGCTCATGTTAGCTCAGTTCGTTAGCTGCTGTTAGCTCAGTGCGTTAGCTGCTGTTAGCTGCAGTTAGCTCAGTTTGTTAGCTGCTGTTAGCTCAGTCTGTTAGCTCAGTCTGTTAGCTGCTGTTAGCTCAGTCTGTTAGCTGCTGTTAGCTCAGTTCGTTAGCTGCTGTTAGCTCAGTTCGTTAGCTGCTGTTAGCTCAGTTCGTTAGCTGCTGTTAGCTGCAGTTAGCTCAGTTCGTTAGCTGCTGTTAGCTGCAGTTAGCTCAGTTCGTTAGCTGCTGTTAGCTCAGTTCGTTAGCTGCTGTTAGCTGCAGTTAGCTCAGTTCGTTAGCTGCTGTTAGCTGCAGTTAGCTCAGTTCGTTAGCTGCTGTTAGCTCAGTTCGTTAGCTGCTGTTAGCTGCAGTTAGCTCAGTTCGTTAGCTGCTGTTAGCTCAGTTCGTTAGCTGCTTTTAGACACTCAAACACACTCAGATCAAGATCAAACTGATCCAGGATCACGACGTCAGTGTTTCATCACATGAGCTCTCATCAGGACGCCATTTTGGATCTGCAACGGTCACATGACCACAGGTGTGTGTGGAGTGACGTCATTGTCTGTGGTCCTCAGGCTCCAGGTAGAGTTCCCAGCATGCCGAGCAGCAGCAGCGTCAGGTCCAGTTGTGCTCGGCGTAGCTCGGCGGACGCCACCGGCAGCAGGTGGACTCTGTGCGAGTCAGAGATCATGTGACGGGCGTCCTGCAGCGCGCTGATGGCGGCCGTGCTGGAGTTCAGGTCTCCGCTGGCGACCAGGTCGAACACACAGGCCTGGTAGTAGACGTCCCGAGCAGGAAGCAGCGCGGCACAGTGAGCCTGGGCGCTGGCAGAGGAAGGGGAGGAGCCTAGTGGTGGGGGGCGGAGCGTGTTGAGTCTCTGGGAGGGGGGGCAGCCCCACACACACAGCTGCAGGTCCTGCTCGGGTCCGAAGGCCTCCACGATGCTGCGTGGCGAGCGGACCGACAGGCTGAGCGAGCGGCCGCTCTGCCGCACCACCAGCAGGGTGCCGATGTGAGCCGCTCGGATCTCCACGTGCCGGCCGGGACTCTGAGTCCGGACCGTCAGGCTGTGATGGCCTTGCCGCTCCCCGCTCGACACTGAGCCGTCAGCGAAGGCGGCCGGGACGTTATTGAGCTCCGCCTGGTACAGCTGCTGGTCCACGCACTGACGCCAGTTCTTAAAGATGACGGTGATCTGTGGAGGAACGAAGACCAGAGAACCAGACCATGACCATGAGCACAGAACCAGACTGTGACCAGAAAACCAGACCATGACCATGAGCACAGAACCAGACCATGACCATAGAACCAGACCATGACCATGACCATGAGCACAGAACCAGACCATGACCATGAGCACAGAACCAGACCATGACCATAGAACCAGACCATGACCATGAGCACAGAACCAGACCATGACCATAGAACCAGACCATGACCATGACCATGAGCACAGAACCAGACCATGACCATGACCATGAGCACAGAACCAGACCATGACCATGACCATGAGCACAGAACCAGACCATGACCATGAGCACAGAACCAGACCATGACCTTAGAACCAGACCATGACCATGAGCACAGAACCAGACCATGACCATGAGCACAGAACCAGACCATGACCATGAGCACAGAACCAGACCATGACCCAGGTTCAGGTGGAATACGTAACTGTGACTCACCTTTGTGAGCACAGTGGCGTGCGTCACGCCTCTTGTCGGGGAGCTGGTGGCTTGTATGTACAGGTACTCGTTGTCTATGAGAGGCCACGCCCCCTGCACGGCACACGTCTGGAAGTCGTTGTTGAAGGTTCGGACGTGTGGGTCTCCGAACACGCCGCAGTGCAGGTACTCCGGTGTCCGACCCTCTCTGCTGGAGAAGCTGCTCTCGTAGAGGCAGGCGTCCCCCAGCAGTGTGCCCTGAGGCAGGGGCCGGGGCTGGGCGGTGGGCCCCGCACGGGGGCAGCGATGCTGGATCAGCAGGTCCTCAATGCCCTGAACTGCAGAGTGATACGCCAGGTCACCGCGGCACGCCCGCGCCATTCGCTTAGTGCACAAGGCGTAAGAGCGCAGGGCACTGCAGTAACCAGCATTCACTGCCTCCCTGCTGAAAGCTGGCCCGCCAACTGGACCTCCTCCTGGTCCTCCTGGTCCTCCTGGTCCTCCTGGTCCTCCTGGTCCTCCTGGTCCTCCTCCACTACTGCTGCTGCTGCTGCTGCTGCTGCCCAGGTCCAACGTCGCAGCCACAAAGTCAGAGTTACACCTCAGGATGCGACAGGAAGCTCCAGCTACAGAGAAGAAAAGTCTGATGATGTCATACTGTCATCCCTCACCTTCAGGTGGACTCAGGTGAACTCACCTTGAGGTAGACTCAGCTGGACCAGCAGCAAGGTCAGGTGGATGCAGTGTTTCCATGGTAACGCTGGTTGCCGCAGAGTTGCATCTGGAGGCTCCATCAGCAGACAGACTCACAGAGATGATCTCGACTCTGAGAGACGGACACAGAGAGATGATGTCACACTCACCTGTCTGTCACCTGTCTGTCACCTGTCTGTAACCTGTCTGTCACCTGTCTGTCACCTGTGTGTCACCTGTGTGTCACCTGTGTGTTACCTGTCTGTCACCTGTCTGTCACCTGTCTGTAACCTGTCTGTCACCTGTCTGTCACCTGTGTGTCACCTGTGTGTCACCTGTGTGTCACCTGTGTGTTACCTGTCTGTCACCTGTCTGTCACCTGTCTGTAACCTGTCTGTCACCTGTCTGTCACCTGTCTGTAACCTGTGTGTCACCTGTCTGTCACCTGTCTGTCACCTGTGTGTCACCTGTGTGTCACCTGTGTGTTACCTGTCTGTCACCTGTGTGTTACCTGTCTGTCACCTGTCTGTCACCTGTGTGTTACCTGTCTGTCACCTGTCTGTCACCTGTGTGTCACCTGTGTGTTACCTGTCTGTCACCTGTGTGTCACCTGTGTGTCACCTGTCTGTCACCTGTCTGTCACCTGTGTGTCACCTGTGTGTTACCTGTCTGTCACCTGTGTGTCACCTGTGTGTCACCTGTCTGTCACCTGTGTGTCACCTGTGTGTTACCTGTCTGTCACCTGTGTGTCACCTGTCTGTAACCTGTGTGTCACCTGTGTGTTACCTGTCTGTCACCTGTCTGTCACCTGTGTGTCACCTGTGTGTTACCTGTCTGTCACCTGTCTGTCACCTGTGTGTTACCTGTCTGTCACCTGTGTGTCACCTGTGTGTCACCTGTGTTACCTGTCTGTCACCTGTGTGTTACCTGTGTGTTACCTGTGTGTCACCTGTGTGTCACCTGTGTGTCACCTGTGTGTTACCTGTCTGTCACCTGTCTGTCACCTGTGTGTTACCTGTCTGTCACCTGTGTGTCACCTGTGTGTCACCTGTGTTACCTGTCTGTCACCTGTGTGTTACCTGTGTGTCACCTGTGTGTCACCTGTGTGTCACCTGTGTGTCACCTGTGTGTTACCTGTCTGTCACCTGTGTGTCACCTGTGTGTCACCTGTGTGTTACCTGTCTGTCACCTGTCTGTCACCTGTGTGTCACCTGTGTGTTACCTGTCTGTCACCTGTGTGTCACCTGTGTGTTACCTGTCTGTCACCTGTGTGTCACCTGTGTGTTACCTGTCTGTCACCTGTGTGTCACCTGTCTGTCACCTGTGTGTCACCTGTGTGTTACCTGTGTGTTACCTGTCTGTCACCTGTGTGTTACCTGTCTGTCACCTGTGTGTCACCTGTGTGTTACCCGTCTGTCACCTGTCTGTCACCTGTGTGTCACCTGTGTGTTACCTGTCTGTCACCTGTGCGTCACCTGTGTGTCACCTGTGTGTCACCTGTGTGTTACCTGTCTGTCACCTGTGCGTCACCTGTGTGTCACCTGTGTGTCACCTGTGTGTTACCCGTCTGTCACCTGTCTGTCACCTGTGTGTCACCTGTGTGTTACCTGTCTGTCACCTGTGTGTCACCTGTGCGTCACCTGTGTGTCACCTGTGTGTTACCTGTGTGTCACCTGTGTGTCACCTGTCTGTCACCTGTCTGTCACCTGTGTGTCACCTGTGTGTTACCTGTGTGTCACCTGTGTGTTACCTGTGTGTCACCTGTGTGTTACCTGTGTGTCACCTGTGTGTCACCTGTCTGTCACCTGTGTGTCACCTGTGTGTCACCTGTGTGTCACCTGTGTGTTACCTGTGTGTCACCTGTCTGTCACCTGTGTGTCACCTGTGTGTCACCTGTGTGTTACCTGTCTGTCACCTGTGTGTTACCTGTGTGTCACCTGTCTGTCACCTGTGTGTTACCTGTGTGTTACCTGTCTGTCACCTGTGTGTCACCTGTCTGTCACCTGTGTGTCACCTGTGTGTCACCTGTCTGTCACCTGTGTGTTACCCGTCTGTCACCTGTCTGTCACCTGTGTGTCACCTGTCTGTCACCTGTGTGTTACCTGTCTGTCACCTGTCTGTCACCTGTGTGTTACCTGTCTGTCACCTGTGTGTCACCTGTGTGTTACCCGTCTGTCACCTGTCTGTCACCTGTGTGTCACCTGTGTGTTACCTGTCTGTCACCTGTGCGTCACCTGTGTGTCACCTGTGTGTCACCTGTGTGTTACCCGTCTGTCACCTGTCTGTCACCTGTGTGTCACCTGTGTGTCACCCGTCTGTCACCTGTCTGTCACCTGTGTGTCACCTGTGTGTTACCTGTCTGTCACCTGTGTGTCACCTGTGTGTTACCTGTCTGTCACCTGTGCGTCACCTGTGTGTCACCTGTGTGTTACCCGTCTGTCACCTGTCTGTCACCTGTGTGTTACCTGTCTGTCACCTGTGCGTCACCTGTGTGTCACCCGTCTGTCACCTGTGTGTCACCCGTCTGTCACCTGTGTGTCACCTGTCTGTCACCTGTGTGTTACCCGTCTGTCACCTGTCTGTCACCTGTGTGTTACCTGTCTGTCACCTGTGCGTCACCTGTGTGTCACCCGTCTGTCACCTGTCTGTCACCTGTGTGTCACCTGTCTGTCACCTGTGCGTCACCTGTCTGTCACCTGTGTGTTACCTGTCTGTCACCTGTGTGTCACCTGTGTGTCACCCGTCTGTCACCTGTCTGTCACCTGTGTGTCACCTGTGTGTCACCTGTGTGTTACCTGTCTGTCACCTGTGTGTCACCTGTGTGTTACCTGTCTGTCACCTGTGCGTCACCTGTGTGTCACCTGTGTGTCACCTGTGTGTCACCTGTCTGTCACCTGTGTGTCACCTGTCTGTCACCTGTGTGTCACCTGTGTGTTACCTGTCTGTCACCTGTGCGTCACCTGTGTGTTACCTGTCTGTCACCTGTGTGTTACCTGTGTGTTACCTGTGTGTTACCTGTCTGTCACCTGTGTGTTACCTGTGTGTTACCTGTCTGTCACCTGTGTGTTACCTGTGTGTTACCTGTCTGTCACCTGTGTGTTACCTGTGTGTTACCTGTCTGTCACCTGTGTGTCACCTGTGTGTTACCTGTGTGTCACCTGTGTGTTACCTGTCTGTCACCTGTGTGTTACCTGTCTGTCACCTGTGTGTAACCTGTGTGTCACCTGTGTGTAACCTGTGTGTTACCTGTGTGTTACCTGTGTGTCACCTGTGTGTCACCTGTCTGTCACCTGTGTGTAACCTGTGTGTTACCTGTGTGTCACCTGTGTGTTACCTGTTGTGACTCAGACTTTGACTCCGCCCTCTTTCCAGGTGCTGTTACCTGAAGGTCCAGCTCACCTGACACCTTCTACCTGTTCAGAACCCATCAGATGACCTGCACACACAAACGTCACATGACTCATCAGCTGATCGTCGACAAAGTAACGATGTTCTAATTATTATTGATTACAGTTAGTTACTTACTTATTTGTAATCTGATTACATGTCATCAGTCATAACAAACTCATTAAATAAATTAAATAAACATGAGTCACAAGACATGACACAACCTCCTGTCATGAAGCGTCCACTGAATCTCAACAGCTGATCAATGAATCAGAGCTTTGATTTCCTGTCGACTCAAAATAAAAAACAAAAACAATAAAAAACAAAAACAATAAAAAACAAAAACAATAAAAAACAAAAACAATAAAAAACAAAAACAACAGAATCTTGTATCAGGTGAGTTCACTGCGTCCTGGGTTCACATGTGAAGTCGCTCGGCCTTCGGACTGAGCTGCACTCGGCTCTGTTGACTCGAGCTGTTTTTTTCTGCAGAACAAACAGCAGCGAGCAGGGGGCGGGGCTTAATGTGCTGCTGTCCATTCATTGGTTAATGAGTCTTTAGTTGCAGTGACGAGCTTTACATCGTTATAATCGTTCTGGAGGAGGAAGCTAAGCTAAGCTAAGCTAAGCTAAGCTAAGCTAAGGAGTTGCTGTTCCTTTAAAATGAATGTTTCTGCAGTCAGCTGACCTTTACCCTTTAACAGGTGTGTGTGTGTGTGTTGTGTCTGTGTGTGTGTGTGTGTGTGTGTGTGTGTGTGTGTGTGTGTGTGTGTCTGTGTGTGTGTGTGTGTGTGTGTGTGTGTGTGTGTGTGTGTGTGTGAGTGAGTGTCTGTGTGTGTGTGTGTCTGTGTGTGTGTGTGTGTGTGTGTGTGTGTGTGTGTGTGTGTGTGTGATGTCTATATTTAAACTCCAGTTGTCCTCTGCGCTCTCACATCGTGTCACATTTTCAGTCTAAAGAACTTGATGTTGATCAAACTGCAGATCGTGACGGACCATCGATCAGCTGACTCTACGGTTTGGGAGGTGAGACAGCCAGAAAGTCACCCAGTTTAAGATCCAGTCTGGATTTCTGAAGTTCAGGACCTGAAGGACCAGGACCAGAACCAGGACCAGAACCAGGACCCTCTGTGTCACATTAGAGGAGCTGTGTACTACAAACACAAATAAAGTTCATCATGTTAATTAAAGGTTAAATAAACGTTGATTAAACGTAACAAGGTTTATTCCTGAGTTTGATGGTTGTCTCTCTGACAGACAGACAGACAGACAGACAGACAGACAGACAGACAGACAGACAGACAGAGCGGTCTCACCTCACACTGATCCAGGTCGAGGACTCTTCAGAACCGTCCACAAGTCTCCAGGTCTGTCGACAATCTGAGTCTGTGACACTGAACCTGTTTCTAAATACACCAACGAGCAGCTGCAACACACACACACACACACACACACACACACACACACACACACACACACACACACACACACACACACACACACTGTATACACCACACACACACACACACACTGTATACACACACAACACACACTGTATACACAACACACACACACCACACTGTATACACACACCACACACACACACGTATACAACACACACACACGGTATACACACACACACACACACACACACCACTGTATACAACACACACACACTGTATACACACACAAACACACACACACACACACACGTAACACACAACACACACACACACACACACACTGTATACACACACACACACACCCCTGTATACACACACCACACACACACACCCACACACCACCACACACCACACACACTGTATACACACACACACACACACACACACACACACACACTGTATACACACAGACCAACAGAGACCAGCAGAGACCAGCAGAGATTAGCAGAGATCAACAGAGACCAACAGAGACCAGGAGAGACCAACAAAGACCAGCAGGGACCAGCAGAGACCAACAGAGACCAGCAGAGACCAACAGAGACCAACAGAGACCAACAAAGACCTGTAGAAATCAGCAGAGACCAACAGAGACCAGGAGAGACCTGTAGAGACCAACAGAGAACAGGAGAGACCTGTAGAAACCAACAGAGACCAACAGAGACCAACAGAGACCAACAAAGACCTGTAGAAATCAGCAGAGATCAACAGAGACCAGGAGAGACCTGTAGAGACCAACAGAGAACAGGAGAGACCTGTAGAAACCAGCAGAGACCAACAGAGACCAGGAGAGACCTGTAGAAACCAGCAGAGACCAACGGAGACCAGCAGAGACCAACAAAGACCAGCAGGGACCAGCAGAGACCAACAGAGACCAGCAGAGACCAACAGAGACCAACAAAGACCAGCAGGGACCAGCAGAGATCAACAGAGACCAACAGAGACCAGGAGAGACCTGTAGAGACCAACAGAGACCAGCAGAGACCAACAGAGACCAACGGAGACCAGCAGAGACCAACAAAGACCAGCAGGGACCAGCAGAGACCAACAGAGACCAGCAGAGACCAACAGAGACCAACAGAGACCAACAAAGACCAGCAGGGACCAGCAGAGATCAACAGAGACCAACAGAGACCAGGAGAGACCTGTAGAGACCAACAGAGAACAGGAGAGACCTGTAGAAACCAGCAGAGACCAACAGAGACCAGGAGAGACCTGTAGAAACCAGCAGAGACCAGCAGAAATCAACAGAGACCAACAGAGACCAGGACAGACCTGTAGAGACCAGCAGAGAACAACAGAAACCAGCAGAGACCAACAGAGACCAGGAGAGACCTGTAGAGACCAGCAGAGACCAACGAAGACCAGCAGAGACCAACAGAGACCAGCAGAGACCAACAGAGACCAGCAGAAACCAACAGAGACCAACAGAGACCAGCAGAGACCAACAGAGACCAACAGAGAACAGCAGAGACCAACAGAGACCAGCAGAGACCAGCAGAGACCAACAGAGAACAGCAGAGACCAACAGAGACCAGCAGAGACCAACAGAGACCAGCAGAAATCAACAGAGACCAACAGAGACCAACAGAGAACAGCAGAGACCAACAGAGACCAGCAGAGACCAGCAGAGACCAACAGAGACCTGTAGAAATCAGCAGAGATCAACAGAGACCAACAGAGAACAACAGAAACCAGTAGAGACCAACAGAGACCTGTAGAAACCAGCAGAAACCTGTAGAGACCAGCAGAGACCTGTAGAGACCAACAGAGAACAGGAGAGACCTGTAGAAACCAGCAGAGACCAACATAGACCTGTAGAGACCTGTAGAGACCAGGAGACACTGTTCAGGCAACAGAACCAGTTTGGACCAGAATCAGGACACATTGTGATGTTAGGTTAGTGTGGAGCAACAGGATTTAAACGGACCAGAACCTTAGAGTCCAAAAAGAACCATGAAGATGAATGTGATTGGTTGACTGCAGTCAGCTGATTTATGTTAATGAGCTGTAGTAGCTTCAGTCTGACAGCAGGAGGCAGCAGAGACACGTGAAAACATTCCCACCTCATCGTCAGCTGTTCAGACTCTTCATGTTCACCTGGTCCACCTGACCCGCTTCCACCTGACCCGCTTCCACCTGACCCGCTTCCACCTGAGCTGTTCTCCGTTTCAAATGAAGCTCTGTGATTGGTCGAGCAGAGTTTGGCAGGTTAACTTGTTGGCCCTTTAAGCGGGGCCCCTCCACGCCTCGCTGAGCAGCTCACAGCCTTTGTTACTGTTCAGAGGAGGGAGGGGGGTTCCGGACCAAGACCAGGACCAACGGCTGAGACCCTCCACAGACCCGAGGACGACACTGAGCGAGGCTGCAGCTGGGGAGTTACTGTTCCTGAACTCACCGTTCACACTGAATTCAACCTGAACCTGAACACACCACGAGAAGACCACAGTCCTCTTCATCAGTCAACGTTTAATGGCTCGGCTCGGCTCGGCTCGGCCCGGCCGGCTCGGCCCGGCCCGGCCGGCCCGGCTGACATGGAGAGGACAAACTGTGATGTAACTCTGTGTTTGTTTTTGTCTCTGACGTTGGAAACATTTGGATTACGTTCACAGACGACGTTTAAGAAACGTTCTCTCAGTGTAAAGCTCGTTCACGTCGACCTCTTTGTGTCGCTCGTGTTCTCCTGCAGATGTTCTTCACGTGACAGGATGCGATGGCGGCGCTGATGCTAGCTCATGGCGCTATTGGCTGCTGTGAACACCAATCAGAGTCCACGTTAAGTCTAATTCAACTCTGCTTCCTGTGTTCTAGGCTCGGTGCTTGGCGCTGAGTTCCTCCCCGGGTCGGGCAGGTCCGGGATGGGGTGCACTGTTGTCACGTCCCCTCCTCCAATATTGCACTCGTCCCGGCCTCCCTGGCCTGAGGGGTCACGACCCGCCGGCCTCCGGGCGACGAGAGAGGAACACGAGGTACAACAAAGATGGTGGACGTCCTGAGGCGTTATTGTGAAAACCAGAGAACCAGAACCAGAACCAGAACCAGGGTAGTTTCAGTCATGTGAGCAGTGACTCTACTGGAATCTACTGGCAGTAGCTGCTGGTTCTGGTTCCTGAAAATCAAGTCCTGGAAAACCTTGAAAATCTTTGAACAGAGTGCTTAAAAAATCTGAAATTCCAGTGGACCTCATGACGCTCGGCCATGTTGGAGAGGTCAGCTTGTAAACAAACATCATGTGATCATTTTTTAATCAGCTGATTATGAAACATTAACAAGCTTCATTTTTCTAATAACTTCTCATGTAGCGCCACCATCAGGTCAAAAGTAGCTAATGTTAGCATGCTAACAGGCTAAACTAAGCTGGTAACCATGGTAACAGTGCTAGCGTCACAAATGATGAAACAAGCGAGCGTGTCAGGAAACGTCCTGGACGGAGACTTTATTCCAGTTATGTACATTTAAACACAAACATCACGTCAAACAAACAGAGGTCACACTGTCCACATGTCCACATGTCCACATGTTCACCTGTCCACATGTCCACATGTCCACATGTCCACCTGTCCACATGTCCACCTGTCCACACACGCACACACACGCACGCAAACACACACACGGACGCACACACACGCACGCACACACGCACACACATACACGCACGCGCGCGCACACACACACACACACACGCACGCACGCACGCACACACACACGCACACACGCATGCACACACACACACACACACACACACACACACACCTCAGACGTGGATGTGCATCAGGACTTGTTTACGATGAGACTGGAAGTCTTCAGGCACTGTGTCTGAAACAAACAAATTTACATATTAACATGTGATTGGCTGCAGCTCGTCTGATTGGCTGGCGCTGGTCAGAGCTCGTACCGTTACACCTGTAGCGCAGGTTGGACCAGATGATGTTTTCCTGGGAGAAGCAGAAGACGCCGAGCCGGCCTCCCCTCATGGTGGTGTCGATCACAACACCGGAGTCCGCCACCATGTCCGTCCCCTCAAACAGCTTCACCCTGAAACACACAAACACAGGGATGAGCCGGGTCATGAACCAAGCGCTCCCACACCGGGTCACGAACCAAGCGCTCCCACACCGGGTCACGAACCAAGCGCTCCCACACCGGGTCACGAACCAAGCGCTCCCACACCGGGTCACAAACCAAGCGCTCCCACACCGGGTCACGAACCAAGCGCTCCCACACCGGGTCACAAACCAAGAACGAACAAACGTTGAAAACTAACTCCACCGACTGTTTGAGAAACGTGAAGCTTCAGGAGAAAACTTTACTGTCTGCCTGCCTGTCTGTCTCTCTCCTGTCTCTATCTCTCCTGTCTCTCTCTCTCCTGTCTCTATCTCCTGTCTCTCTCTCTCCTGTCTGTCTCTCTCTGTCTGTCTCTCTCTCTGTCTCTCCTGTCTGTCTCTATCTCCTGTCTCTCTCTCTCCTGTCTGTCTCTCTCCTGTGTCTATCTCTCCTGTCTCTCTCTCCTGTCTGTCTCTATCTCCTGTCTCTCTCTCTCCTGTCTCTCTCTCTGTCTGTCTCTCTCTCTGTCTCTCCTGTCTGTCTCTCTCTCTGTCTCTCTCTCTCTCCTGTCTGTCTCTCTCTCTCTGTCTCTCTCTCTCTCTCCTGCCTGTCTCTCTCCTGTCTGTCTCTCTCTCTCTGTCTCTCTCTCCTGTCTGTCTCTCTCTCCTGTCTCGCTCTCTCCTGTCTGTCTCTCTCTCTCTCCTGTCTGTCTCTCTCTCTGTCTCTCTCTCTGTCTCTCCTGTCTCTCTCTCTCCTGTCTGTCTCTCCTGTCTCTCTCTCTCTGTCTCTCTCTCTCTGTCTCTCCTGTCTCTCTCTCTCCTGTCTCTCTCTCTCTGTCTCTCCTGTCTCTCTCTCTCCTGTCTGTCTCTCTCTCTCTCCTGCCTGTCTCTCTCTCCTGTCTCTCTCTCTCTCTCCTGCCTGTCTCTCTCTCCTGTCTCTCTCTCTCCTGCCTGTCTCTCTCTCTCCTGCCTGCCTGTCTCTCTCTCTCCTGCCTGTCTCTCTCTCTCCTGTCTGATCTGCATATCAACGGTTGCCGAGGTGGATTCTTTCCAGGGCTTTGGTCGTCATGGAGATGAGAACAATAGAGCACTGGGGCCCCGAAACCACAAAGAAGTTTGTGAGGGGAAAGAATGCAGTAAAAGAAGAGAGGGAGAGACCAGAGTACTGCAGAGTACTGCAGAGTACTGCAGAGTACACAGAGCTCTGCAGGTTCTGGTTCTGGTTCAGGTTCAGGTTTTGGTCGTGGACTCACCTGATGTAGCCCACCTGTGGCCGGTGGCTGAGCTGCCAGCGGTAAGACGTCTTGTCCTTCCAGCCCACGTTGCGTGGATCCTTCCAGAGAAGCTTCACTTCTCCAGCTGTGTCTCCTGTGTGCCACAGAGCGTTCCTCAAGAACTCACCGGGACCGGTCCGAGACTTCACAGCCTGATGGACAGACAGACAGGAGAGAGAGACAGACAGATACATAAGATGTTAAACACCATAACTGATGTTGAGTGTGTGTGATGTTTTGGTTTCTTCCACTTGGGGCAGCAGAGAGCTGTGATGAGTCTGCAGCTCCAGACTCCAACAAAGAAGAAAAACTGCTGACACAGAGACCACGGCTCAGTCGGGTCTGTAGAGTCCAGTCGGGTCTGTAGAGTCCAGTCGAGCCAGTAGAGTCCAGTCGGGTCTGTAGAGTCCAGTCGGGTCTGTAGAGTCCAGTCGAGCCAGTAGAGTCCAGTCGGGTCTGTAGAGTCCAGTCGGGTCTGTAGAGTCCAGTCGAGCCAGTAGAGTCCAGTCGGGTCTGTAGAGTCCAGTCGGGTCTGTAGAGTCCAGTCGGGTCTGTAGAGTCCAGTCGAGCCAGTAGAGTCCAGTCGAGCCTGTAGAGTCCAGTCGGGTCTGTAGAGTCCAGTCGGGTCTGTAGAGTCCATTCGGGTCTGTAGAGTTCAGTTGGGTCTGTAGAGTCCAGTCGAGCCAGTAGAGTCCAGTCGGGTCTGTAGAGTCCAGTCGGGTCTGTAGAGTCCAGTCGGGTCTGTAGAGTCCATTCGGGTCTGTAGAGTTCAGTTGGGTCTGTAGAGTCCAGTCGGGTCTGTAGAGTCCAGCCGGGTCTGTAGAGTCCAGTACAGTCCAGTCGAGCCAGTAGAGTCCAGTCAAGCCAGTAGAGTCCATTCGGGTCTGTAGAGTCCAATCGGGTCTGTAGAGTCCAGTACAGTCCAAACGAGCGAGTAGAGTCCAGTCGAGCCAGTAGAGTCCAGTCGGGCCAGTAGAGTCCAGTCGGGCCAGTAGAGTCCAGTACAGTCCAGTCAAGTCTGTAGAGTCCAGTCGAGCCAGTAGAGTCCAGTCGAGTCTGTAGAGTCCAGTCGAGCCAGTAGAGTCCAGTCGGTCTGTAGAGTCCAGTCGGGTCTGTAGAGTCCAGTCGAGCCAGTAGAGTCCAGTCAAGTCAGTAGAGTCCAGTAGGATCAGTAGAGTCCAGTAGGATCAGTAGAGTCCAGTCGAGCCAGTAGAGTCCAGTCGGGTCTGTAGAGTCCAGTCGGGTCTGTAGAGTTCAGTTGGGTCTGTAGAGTCCAGTCGGGTCTGTAGAGTCCAGTACAGTCCAGTCGAGCCAGTAGAGTCCAGTCGAGCCAGTAGAGTCCAGTCGAGCCAGTAGAGTCCAGTCGGGTCTGTAGAGTCCAGTCGGGCCAGTAGAGTCCAGTCGGGCCAGTAGAGTCCAGTACAGTCCAGTCAAGTCAGTAGAGACCAGTCAAGTCAGTAGAGTCCAGTCGGGCCAGTAGAGTCCAGTCGGGCCAGTAGAGTCCAGTACAGTCCAGTCAAGTCAGTAGAGACCAGTCAAGTCAGTAGAGTCCAGTCGAGCCAGTAGAGTCCAGTACAGTCCAGTCAAGTCAGTAGAGACCAGTCAAGTCAGTAGAGTCCAGTCGGGCCAGTAGAGTCCAGTCAAGTCAGTAGAGTCCAGTCGGGCCAGTAGAGTCCAGTCGGGCCAGTAGAGTCCAGTACAGTCCAGTCAAGTCAGTAGAGACCAGTCAAGTCAGTAGAGTCCAGTCGAGCCAGTAGAGTCCAGTACAGTCCAGTCAAGTCAGTAGAGACCAGTCAAGTCAGTAGAGACCAGTCAAGTCAGTAGAGTCCAGTCAAGTCAGTAGAGTCCAGTAGGATCAGTAGAGTCCAGTAGGATCAGTAGAGTCCAGTCGAGCCAGTAGAGACCAGTCAAGTCAGTAGAGTCCAGTCAAGTCAGTAGAGTCCAGTAGGATCAGTAGAGTCCAGTAGGATCAGTAGAGTCCAGTCAAGTCAGTAGAGTCCAGTCAAGTCAGTAGAGTCCAGTCAAGTCAGTAGAGTCCAGTAGGATCAGTAGAGTCCAGTCAAGTCAGTAGAGTCCAGTCAAGTCAGTAGAGTACAGTCAAGTCTGTAGAGTCCAGTCGGGCCAGTAGAGTCCAGTCGGGCCAGTAGAGTCCAGTACAGACCAGTCAAGTCAGTAGAGTCCAGTCAAGTCAGTAGAGTCCAGTCGAGCCAGTAGAGTCCAGTCGATCCAGTAGA
The DNA here is from genome assembly GCA_004119915.2 of Collichthys lucidus. Taxonomy (NCBI): domain Eukaryota; kingdom Metazoa; phylum Chordata; class Actinopteri; family Sciaenidae; genus Collichthys; species Collichthys lucidus. The sequence continues at coordinate 34,487,719 of CM014091.1, forward strand.
GTCCAGTCGAGCCAGTAGAGTCCAGTCGAGTCAGTAGAGTCCAGTCAAGTCAGTAGAGTCCAGTAGGATCAGTAGAGTCCAGTAGGATCAGTAGAGTCCAGTAGGATCAGTAGAGTCCGTAGAGTCGGACCTTGAGCTGCAGGGCGGGCTGGGCCATGGCTCTGAAGGGCAGGGACTGCCAGTACGTCTGCTCCGTCTGTTTCCACATCACCACGTAGAAGCTCGATGAGTCCTGATACCCGAAAATAAAGCCGGCGTAATCGTCATCGGTTACCGTGTTGACATGAAACGTTCCCTCAAAGTCGACGCCATTGAACGCTGTGTAGCCTGCAGACAGAGGAGGACAGGGTCTACACTGAGACCAGGAGCAGAACCGGGTCCTGGATCTAACCCTGAGTCAAATAAAGACACATACCCACAGCGAGACCGGGATCACTGTTCATGGTCTGGACGATCTCCATGCCCTGAACACAAAACACAACCATCACACCAGAACTGTCACGTGGTGCTTCCTGGATCCAGATCCTGTTCATGTGGTCTGGACCGGATTACACCTGACACAGCTGAACCACACCTGGATCAGAACTGTTACACAACAGGTCCAGCATGGTACAGAGTGATGTCAGCACTTTAGAATATAAATACTTCTTCCCCCATGGCTGTCCTAAGGATTTCCTGGAAAACCTGGAAACGGCCACATTACCACGTTCATCTGGACAGTTGAGGATCACCTGGTTCAGGACCACCCAGTTGGGGTCGATCTGGGCGTCGCCCTCTGGGTCCAGGATGACCGTCTGATAGGCTCTGAAGTCTGTCAGAGTGACCTCAGCGCTCTCTGGACAGACGTCAACCAAATCCAGCACGGCGTCATTATCGAAGTCATTCTCACAGACGTCTCCAACACCGTTCACTGAGAGACAGACAGACAGACAGACAGACAGGTACAGGCAGACAGACAGACAGGTTAATGTTTCTTAAATGAGGTGACGTGGATCTGTTTGTGGCGGACCTCGTCTCTCAGGTTTTACCGTCTGAGTCCTTCTGGTTGGGGTTGACAATGAGTCGGCAGTTGTCGTAGTCATCGAGGACGCCGTCGTTGTCGTCATCGTGGTCGCAGTCGTCTCCGAGGCCGTCGTTATCAGAGTCCAGCTGGGAACTGTTGGGGATGTCTGGACAGTTGTCTCTGCTGTCCTGCAGTCCGTCTCCATCCCTGCAGGGGACACACTCTCTGTGTTAGTCTGTCTCTACATGAGACTGTCTGTTACTTCAGAGGAATGATCAACATGTCATACGTGTCCAGGTTGGTGTCACAGACGTCTCCCACCAGGTCGTTGTCGACGTCCGTCTGAGAAACAGAGACCACGATGAAGACGAGCTGACGCTCACACCATGAGTTTAGACTACTGTACATATATACTGTCTGTCTGCCTGTACCTGTCTGTCTGTCTGTCTGTCTGTCTGTCTGTCTGTCTGTCTGTCTGTCTGTACCTGTCTGTCTGTCTGTCTGTCTGTCTGTCTGTCTGTCTGTCTGCCTGTACCTGTCTGTCTGTCTGTCTGTCTGTCTGTCTGTACCTGCATAGGGTTGCTGAGTTCAGGACAGCTGTCACAGGCGTCTCCGACCCCGTCTGTGTCCCTGTCTGTCTGCATCGGGTTCGGTACCTTGGGACAGTTATCCAGAACGTTTGGAATACCTGAACAAACATCACGTCAACGTTTAAAGATAGAAAACAACGAGCTTCGTCAAACACGATGTCACACGATATATTCTAATATTATAAATGAACATTGGACTGGAAACATCAGCGGCTGCTCTGCGAGTGGGCGCACTGTGAGACGGGTCACTGAGGGAGAGACAGACAGGTCTATAGGCCATTAGTTCATTTCCTTAAAGACATGTTGACTGAAATAAAAACACCTGCAGAGCAGTTCTGTCTCTTTGTCCTCCTTTATTCACATAATGCACAAATATAACCTGCGTGTCATTATGATCACATGTCCATTGTCTCTTACCGTCCCCGTCGATGTCGTGGTCACAGGCGTCTCCCTGTCCGTTGTTGTCAGTGTCTTTCTGGTCGCTGTTGGGGACGTTGGGACAGTTATCACAGGCGTCCCCGAACGAGTCGCTGTCAGAGTTCTGCTGGTCTTTGTTTGGGACCAAGCGGCAGTTATCCTGAGAGACGGGGGACACGGGAGGTCACATGAACACACCTGAGGTCACGTGACGTCGTCACAGAGACTACTGAGCACAAACACGCCGTCTGACCTCCACGTTTTTGATGCCGTCTCCGTCGGCGTCCTCATCGCACTGGTCTCCGATGCCGTCGTTGTCGGCGTCCTCCTGACCGGAGTTTGGCGTGTACAGACAGTTGTCCTGGTGACAGAGAGCAGCCAATCAGTCAGAGAAGGGTGATGTCATGTGACCTTACACGTGACGTCATGTGACCTCACACGTGACGTCATGTGACCTCACACGTGACGTCATGTGACCTCACACGTGACGTCATGTGACCTCACACGTGACGTCATGTGACCTCACACATGACGTCATGTGACCTTACATGTGACGTCATGTGAGAGGTTCATCTCTGAGGATCTGCTGAGCCACATTCAACGTTGCGCAGACGACACAGTGATTTATTTATGTCGTCATGAAAGACAGACAGGACTCGACTTTAAGCTGTGACATCATCATCGTCATGACATCACGTCACAGGATGTCATGACGATGATGATGTCACATGTCTCACCTGTTTGCAGTGTTTGTCGTTGTCCATGCAGGGCAGAGAGCGGTCAGGGTACCCGTCGATGTCCGTGTCCACGCCACACGTGTTCCCATTACCAGCCCAGCCCACGTTACACTGCACACACACACACACACACACACACACACACACCACACACACACACACACACAGTCATGTGTGATTGCTGTATGATCGAGTAAAGGTAAACATTCAGACCTCTGAGCCAATCAGCATCGTGCTCTCACCCTGCAGGCCACCTCCCCGTTCCTCTCCATGGTGCAGTGAGCGTTGGAGTCACAGGGGTTAAAGGTCAACGCCGCGCACGACTTCCTGGAGAAGCAACCTGACGTCTGGTTACCGAGGAAACCGGGTTTACATCCGCCACACTTATAAGAACCCTGAGAACAGGACGGGACACGTCTTTATGTAATGTCCTCACTGAGAGGACGGGACACGTCTTTATGTAATGTCCTCACTGAGAGGACGGGACACGTCTTTATATAGGACGGGACACGTCTTTATATAGGACGGGACACGTCTTTATATAGGACGGGACACGTCTTTATGTAATGTCCTCACTGAGGACGGGACACGTCTTTATGTCTCTGGACTTGAACTCACCACAGTGTTGATGCACACAGAGTTTGACACACAGGCATCAGGGAGGTCGACACACTCGTCAATGTCTACACACTCCTGAGAGACAGACGGGAAGAGAGACAGACAGACAGACATGTCTTCATCCTTATAATACATAACATTATATACCTGTGGTCTGTCGTCAGGGTTACGGTCTCACCTGTCTGTGTATCTTGGCGAAATCCAGTCCAGTTCCAGACAGCGGCGCCCCCCACAGGCCTGGAGGACAGGGCTGACAGCTGAACCCCCCCACAGTGTTCACACAGGCCTCAGGAGAGAAACACGGCTGCAGCTCACACTGACACAGGAGGAGTGGATGGTTAACGCGTGACGTGTAGAGAGGGGGGTTAACGCGTGACGTGTAGAGAGGGGGGTTAACGCGTGACGTGTAGAGAGGGGGGTTAACGCGTGACGCGTAGAGAGGGGGGGTTAACGCGTGACGCGTAGAGGGGGGGTTAACGCGTGACGTGTAGAGAGAGGGGGGGTTAACGCGCGACGTGAAGAGAGGGGGGTTACGCGCGACGGTGTAGAGGGGGGGGTTAAGCGCGACGTGTAGAGAGGGGGGTTAACACGTGTAGAGAGGGGGGTTAACACGTGACGCGTAGAGAGGGGGGTTAACGCGTGACGTTTAGAGAGGGGGGTTAACGCGTGACGTGTAGAGATGGGGGGTTAACGCGTGACGTGTAGAGAGGGGGGTTAACGTGCGACGTGTAGAGAGGGGGGGTTAACGCGCGACGTGTAGAGAGGGGGGTTAACACGTGTAGAGAGGAGGGGTTAACGCGTGACGCGTAGAGAGGGGGGTTAACGCGTGACGTGTAGAGAGGGGGGTTAACGCGTGACGCGTAGAGAGGGGGGTTAACGCGTGACGTGTAGGGGGGGGGTTAACGCGTGTAGAGAGGGGGGTTAACGCGTGACGCGTAGAGAGAGGGGGGTTAAACGTGTAGAGAGGGGGTGTTAACACGTGACACGTAGAGAGGGGGGTTAACGCGTGACTCGTAAAGAGGGGGGTTAACGCGTGACGCGTAGAGAGGGGGGGTTAAGCGCGACGTGTAGAGAGGGGGGTTAACGCGTGAGTGTAGAGAGGGGGGGTTTAACGCGTGTAGAGAGGGGGGGTTAACGCGTGACGTGTATGTAGAGAGGGGGGTTAACGCGTGACGCGTAGAGAGGGGGGTTAACGCGTGACGTGTAGAGAGGGGGGTTAACGCGTGACGCGTAGAGAGGGGGGTTAACGCGTGACGTGTAGAGAGGGGGGTTAACGCGTGACGTGTAGAAAGGGGGGGTTAACGTGTGTAGAGGGGGGTTAACGCGTGACGTGTAGAGAGGGGGGGTTAACACGTGACGTGTAGAGAGTGGGGGTTAACACGTGTAGAGAGGGGGGTTAACGCGTGACGTGTAGAGAGGGGGGTTAACGCGTGAGTGACGTGTAGAGAGGGGGGGTAACGCGTGACGTGTAGAGAGGGGGGTTAATGCGTGACGTGTAGAGAGGGGGTTAACGTGTTACCTCGTCGATGTCCTGACAGTGTGTCCCGTTCCCGGTGGTTCCAGGTGGGCAGGGTCCACAGGTGTATCCAGGATACTGCAGACTGTCCATACAGGACACGCCTTTATAACACGGGTTTGGAGAGCAGCGAGACCGAGGTTCATGGAAACCTTCAGAGAGACAGACAGGAAGACCGTCTTCAGTCAGGTCCTCAGAGACAGACAGGTTTAGGACAGAGAGAAGAAGACGGCGTGCTGACTCACCACAGACCTGACACTCCAGGATGGTGTTCCTGATCAGAGACATCTCCTTCACCTGTGGACCACACCACACTTCAGGAGACATGGTACTGACCTGTCTGTCTCTCTGCCTGTCTGACCTGTCGGCCTACCTGCCTGTCTCACCTGCTCTCTGATGTCCTGTCTGTCTGTCTGACCTGTCTGTCTGATGTCCTGTCTGTCTCCCTGCCTGTCTCACCTGCTCTCTGATGTCCTGTCTGTCTGTCTGTCTGTCTCACCTGTCTGTCTCTCTGCCTGTCTGTCTGATGTCCTGTCTGTCTGTCTGTCTCACCTGTCTGTCTCTCTGCCTGTCTGTCTGATGTCCTGTCTGTCTGTCTGTCTGACCTGTCTGTCTCTCTGCCTGTCTCACCTGCTCTCTGATGTCCTGTCGCAGCTCTCCCAGGATCTGGTTGAAGATGATGAGCTGACCAATCAGAGCCCTGGTGTGGTCACCTGACAGGAAAGCAGGAGTCATCATGATGAGCTGCGTGCTGATTGGCTGAAATCTAAAGTTCTGACTGTGGTTCTGACTCACCGAGGATGGAGTGGACCTCCCCGCTCACTGTGGATCAGAGGGCCATGCTCAGTCATTGATCATTGGTCACTGATTACTGACTGTGCAGGTGTGATGCTGCAGGTGAGCTCACCTGAGTTGTAGGCTGAAGAGTCTCCTTGGAACGGGCAGTCAGTCAGAGCTCCAGCTTTGGCCACGCTGCCCCCTAGAGCCAGTCTGAGGGACTCCACCGCCCCCTGAAACAACACCACACCACCATGAGTCCTGATCCTGATCACAGACCTGATCCTGATCACAGACCTGTCTGTCTGACCTGTCTCTCTCTCTGCCTGTCTGTCTGACCTGTAACTCTCTCTGTGTCTGTCTGTCTGACCTGTCTCTCTCTCTCTCTCTGCCTGTCTGTCTGACCTGTATCTCTCTCTGCCTGTCTGTCTTACCTGTCTCTCTCTCTGCCTGTCTGTCTGACCTGTCTCTCTCTCTGTGTTTGTCTGTCTGACCTGTCTCTCTCTGTGTGTGTCTGTCTGTCTGACCTGTATCTCCCTCTGCCTGTCTGTCTTACCTGTCTCTCTCTCTGCCTGTCTGTCTGACCTGTCTCTCTCTCTGTGTTTGTCTGTCTGACCTGTCTCTCTCTGCCTGTCAGTCTGACCTGTCTGTCTCTCTGCCTGTCTGTCTGACCTGTGTCTCTCTGCCTGTCTGTCTTACCTGTCTCTCTCTCTGCCTGTCTGTCTGACCTGTCTCTCTCTCTGTGTTTGTCTGTCTGACCTGTCTCTCTCTGCCTGTCTGTCTCACCTGTCTCTCTCTCTCTGCCTGTCTGTCTGACCTGTAACTCTCTCTGTGTCTGTCTGTCTGACCTGTCTCTCTCTCTCTCTGCCTGTCTGTCTGACCTGTCTCTCTCTGTGTGTGTCTGTCTGTCTGACCTGTATCTCTCTGTGTGTGTCTGTCTGTCTGACCTGTATCTCTCTCTGCCTGTCTGTCTTACCTGTCTCTCTCTCTGCCTGTCTGTCTGACCTGTCTCTCTCTCTGTGTTTGTCTGTCTGACCTGTCTCTCTCTGTGTGTGTCTGTCTGTCTGACCTGTATCTCTCTCTGCCTGTCTGTCTTACCTGTCTCTCTCTCTGCCTGTCTGTCTGACCTGTCTCTCTCTCTGTGTTTGTCTGTCTGACCTGTCTCTCTCTGCCTGTCAGTCTGACCTGTCTGTCTCTCTGCCTGTCTGTCTGACCTGTCTGTCTCTCTGCCTGTCTGTCTCACCTGTCTCTCTCTCTCTGGCTGTCTGTCTGACCTGTAACTCTCTCTGTGTCTGTCTGTCTGACCTGTCTCCCTCTCTCTCTGCCTGTCTGTCTGACCTGTCTCTCTCTGTGTGTGTCTGTCTGTCTGACCTGTATCTCTCTCTGCCTGTCTGTCTTACCTGTCTCTCTCTCTGCCTGTCTGTCTGACCTGTCTCTCTCTCTGTGTTTGTCTGTCTGACCTGTCTCTCTCTGTGTGTGTCTGTCTGTCTGACCTGTCTCTCTCTGTGTGTGTCTGTCTGTCTGACCTGTATCTCTCTCTGCCTGTCTGTCTGACCTGTCTCTCTCTGTGTGTGTCTGTCTGTCTGACCTGTCTCTCTCTGTGTGTGTCTGTCTGTCTGACCTGTATCTCTCTCTGCCTGTCTGTCTTACCTGTCTCTCTCTCTGCCTGTCTGTCTGACCTGTCTCTCTCTCTGTGTTTGTCTGTCTGACCTGTCTCTCTCTGCCTGTCAGTCTGACCTGTCTGTCTCTCTGCCTGTCAGTCTGACCTGTCTGTCTCTCTGCCTGTCTGTCTGACCTGTCTGTCTCTCTGCCTGTCTGTCTCACCTGTCTCTCTCTCTCTGCCTGTCTGTCTGACCTGTCTGTCTCTCTGCCTGTCTGTCTGACCTGTCTGTCTCTCTGCCTGTCTGTCTCACCTGTCTCTCTCTCTCTGCCTGTCTGTCTGACCTGTCTCTCTCTCTGTCTGTCTGTCTGTCTGACCTGTCTCTCTCTCTCTGCCTGTCTGTCTGACCTGTAGTCGGGCGTAGGCCTTCTGTCCGTGTCTGATCTCCACCATCTCCGCCTCTCTGGGCAGAGGGACCAATGGCGGCAGGCCCTGGCTGGAGTCGGCCAATCGGCAGTTGACGTAGAGCTCCATGTTCATGTTGTCACGGTGAAGCCCGCCCAGCCTCAGGATGATGGAGTGACTCCGCCCATCAGCCAGGACGGCGTTCTGCAGGTTCACCGTGTGGAGCTTCCCGTCAGCCCGGACATACCGGACCAGAACTGTGGGGGGGGGGAAATAAGACAAGCTCACTGACGACTGATGGAGATTAACTAAACGTCTGTTCTGGGTTCGGTCCGTAAACGAGTCATCTGTTCTGGGTTTGGTCTGTTAAACGAGTCATCTGTTCTGGGTTCGGTCCTTTAAACGAGTCATCTGTTCTGGGTTCGGTCCGTTAAACGAGTCGTTCGTTCTGGGTTCGGTCCGTTAAACGAGTCGTCTGTTCTGGGTTCGGTCCTTTAAACGAGTCGTCTGTTCTGGGTTCGGTCCGTTAAACGAGTCGTCTGTTCTGGGTTCGGTCTGTTAAACGAGTCGTTCGTTATGGGTTTGGTCCGTTAAACGAGTCATCTGTTCTGGGTTCGGTCCGTTAAACGAGTCGTTCGTTCTGGGTTCGGTCCGTTAAACGAGTCGTCTGTTATGGGTTCGGTCCGTTAAACGAGTCGTTCGTTCTGGGTTCGGTCTGTTAAACGAGTCGTCTGTTCTGGGTTCGGTCCGTTAAACGAGTCGTTCGTTCTGGGTTCGGTCTGTTAAACGAGTCGTCTGTTATGGGTTCGGTCCGTTAAACGAGTCGTCTGTTCTGGGTTCGGTCCGTTAAACGAGTCGTCTGTTCTGGGTTCGGTCCGTTAAACGAGTCGTTCGTTCTGGGTTCGGTCTGTTAAACGAGTCGTCTGTTATGGGTTCGGTCCGTTAAACGAGTCGTCTGTTATGGGTTCGGTCCGTTAAACGAGTCGTCTGTTCTGGGTTCGGTCCGTTAAACGAGTCGTCTGTTCTGGGTTCGGTCCTTTAAACGAGTCGTTCGTTCTGGGTTCGGTCCTTTAAACGAGTCGTTCGTTATGGGTTCGGTCCGTTAAACGAGTCGTCTGTTATGGGTTCGGTCCGTTAAACGAGTCGTCTGTTCTGGGTTCGGTCCGTTAAACGAGTCGTCTGTTCTGGGTTCGGTCCTTTAAACGAGTCGTTCGTTATGGGTTCGGTCCGTTAAACGAGTCGTCTGTTCTGGGTTCGGTCCGTTAAACGAGTCGTCGTTCGGGTTCGGTCCTTTAAACGAGTCGTTCGTTCTGGGTTCGGTCCGTTAAACGAGTCGTCTGTTATGGGTTCGGTCCGTTAAACGAGTCGTCTGTTCTGGGTTCGGTCCGTTAAACGAGTCGTCTGTTCTGGGTTCGGTCCGTTAAACGAGTCGTTCGTTCTGGGTTCGGTCTGTTAAACGAGTCGTTCGTTATGGGTTTGGTCCGTTAAACGAGTCGTCTGTTCTGGGTTCGGTCCGTTAAACGAGTCGTCTGTTCTGGGTTCGGTCCGTTAAACGAGTCGTTCGTTATGGGTTCGGTCCGTTAAACGAGTCGTCTGTTCTGGGTTCGGTCCGTTAAACGAGTCGTTCGTTCTGGGTTCGGCGCTTTAAACGAGTCGTCTGTTCTGGGTTCGGTCCGTTAAACGAGTCGTCTGTTCTGGGTTCGGTCCGTTAAACGAGTCGTCTGTTCTGGGTTCGGCCCGTTAAACGAGTCGTTCGTTCTGGGTTAGGTCCGTTTATGGTGAGTACTTATTATTATCAGGATATAAAGAAACCAGAACCAGCAGAGACCAACTGATCAGACCAGACTGAGCCGAATCAGGCTTTAAATAAAGTTCTGGGAGTTTGAACAGTTCTGGTTCTGGTCCAGTTAAATGTACCACCTTTGTTGATCTTCCCCATGACGGCGAGCTCCAGGTACTTCTTGTTGTCCTGTTTGCTGTACAGACCCAACAGAACCCCGCCGAGCTTCACGGGCAGCCTGAGCGTGGACACCACGTACACGTCACTGAGCGCGCTCCAGACGGCCGACAGCTTCTCCACGGCCGCCACGCTCTGCCTGGAGTCCTGGAGGCTCAGCACGTCGATCACTGCGGGGCAGGTTACCATGGAGACGATTAATACACTGACCACAGGTTACCATGGAGACGATTAATACACTGACCACAGGTTACCATGGAGACGATTAATACACTGACCACTGTAGTCTGATGTAACCATGACAACGACGTCCAATCAGTGATTCGTTATGATGAACCTGAACGCAGCACGGCAGGTGTCAGGTGACCACGTGCTCGTTACTTAGTTACTTTAGTTACTTTAGTTACTCTTCATGCTGCTCGCATCTCCAGCAAAAACTTATCTCATCTCTGTGACGTCACTGGCTCTGATGACTCACCAGGTTTGGTTCGAACAGAACTTACCTTGAATGTCCGGTCCGTCCGGTACTCCCAGTCCAACACAGATGACTGCCAGCAGAACCGGGACCACCACACTCCAACCCATGTCTGACACGAAGGGAACCGGACCAGGAACGAACCAAACTGGACCAGGAGCGTAAAAACACGGAGCAGGCGGCAGATGTGGAACCAGGAGACGGAGAGCAGAACCGGCTGGAACAGACCGAACTTTGAAAGAGGAAAACCAGGACAACGAACCGAGTCCACGCCGACAGACTGCCGAGCAGAGCGGAGCCGGGGACAGGACCGAGGACAGGACCGAGGACAGGACCGAGGAGCGCCGGACCAACCGGAGACCAACTAACCGACGGTGCACGAGCGCAGCAACTCCACACGGCTCGTGCGCGCGATGAAGGAGCTCATTAACATAAAGCGCGCGAGACTCTGCTGACGGAAAAACAATAGAACAATTTGAAATCATCAGAACAATCAATTATAATTAATTTAACTAAAACTGACACTTTATTTACAGACTTTTATTTTGAAACTACAGTTTAAATAATTAAAAATAAAACACATTTCACGTTAAAACAATAAAAACTAAACGGCATTACATTTCTATAAAATTTGAATATTTATTCATTTAATTTCATTTATTTTAAAAACAGTTTTTATGTTTTTGATGTTTGAAATGTTGCATCAGTTTGGAAAAACTTAAATTAATTAATAATGGAAGTGATTGAACAGCCTCAGCAGCGGGTCAGAGGTCAGAGGTCAGGACCGGTCCATTCATCTTTTGTTCTGGACCTCCATTCAGTCCTGCAGAGACCGGCAGAGAGGGGGCTGAAGGTTCAGAGTCTGGACAGACACTCGTTTAAATTTAACTAACTAACGAGCAGCTGATCACGCTGCCACTTTAACGAACAGATTAAAGGTCCGGTGTGTCAGGTCAATCCTCACATTAGACTGTTGGTGGCGCTGCGGCCGGCCATGTTTCTACAGGAACAGACAAACTGAAGTGATTCTGGATCGACATTCATGTTTTCACAGACGATCTGTGGTCGCTGTAGTTTCTCCTTCATGTTAGGAACGACAGGGTGAGATGAGGGGGTAACAATCAGAAGTCCAGCAGACTGGACCTTTAAGTTTGGAAAGTTTATTAAAGATGAAATAAACTTTGTTTTTCTTAAACGCTCAGAGGACTTCTCAACCGGGACCCCCTGGGTCCCAGTAGTCCTGTTGGATCTCCTGCTGGTCCTCCTGTTGGACTTCCTGTTGGACCTCCTGTCGGTCCTCCTGCTGGTCTTCCTGCTGGGTCCCCTGTTGGTCCTCCTGTTGGATCTCCTGCTGGTCCTCCTGTTGGACCTCCTGTCCGTCCTCCGGCTGGTCCTCCTGCTGGTCCTCCTGCTGGGTCCCCTGTTGGTCCTCCTGCTGGTCCTCCTGTTGGACCTCCTGCCCGTCCTCCTGCTGGTCCCCTGTTGGTCTCCCTGAAGCTCACTCAGTAAAAATGTAAACTGGGTGTTTTCTGGGGGAACCGGTCCAAACTGGAAGTGTGTTTGTAGAATCCACAGACATGAAATCAGTGGAACAAAGAGAGACCAGGACCTGAAGTGGTTCTGCCTTCAGACCGCCTGACACTTTAAGACTGTTTGTTTCCGACTCTGGAGCGTTGCCATGGAAACGTGTGTTTAACAGCAGGTGAGGGGAGGGAGGAAACCCCTCCTCCTCCCTCGGACAGCAGCGAGACTTTTTTCTTTTTGCAGCGTCAAACAGGCGAGACAACACAGCATTACAGAAAACATTCATCCCCACAAACTGCTTCCAGATCAGCTCATTAAACCGAGCAGGAGGGGGAACGTTACAACACTCAGCGGGGTGAACAGGAGCCAGGGCCGGATTCCTATGTGATGGCATCATGTGCAGCTGTACGTCCCTGGGGTCCAGACCCGGTCAGGGCGGGTGGAGACTCCGGGTGGGGGTGGGGTGTTAAAGTTTCCATCTAGCTCCACATTTAAATGTTGTTGTTTCGTTGATCTCTTGTTGTGTTGGTTTGCAGCACATGAAGGTCCCCTTGCTGGACCCCCCTTAAAAACAAACCAGTGCCACCCGGCTGGTTAAGCAGCAGCTCCAGGTTTTGTGTGTCAGTTATGTAGAGGTAATATGATCAGTGTGGGGTCAGAGGTTTGGCTGCTTCAGGTCTAACTGGGAGATGAGAGCGTTTGAAATGTTAAAACAGAAACGTGAGAGTCCACGGAAAGAATGAAGCTGTTCAGGGAGAGTTTGACCCTCGACAAGCCAAACTGCAAACTATTCATTACAACTTACTACACCCCTCAGTCATTTCAGCACCCCAACACCCCTCAATCATTTCAGCACCCCAACACCCCTCAATCATTTCAGCACCCCAACACCCCTCAATCATTTCAGCACCCCAACACCCGTCAATCATTTCAGCACCCCAACACCCTCAATCACTTCAGCACCCCAACACCTGTCAATCATTTCAGCACCCCAAAACCCCTCAATCACTTCAGCACCCCAACACCCCTCAATCACTTCAGCACCCCAACACTCCTCAATCATTTCAGCACCCCAACACCCCTCAATCATTTCAGCACCCCAACACTCCTCCATCATTTCAGCACCCCAACACCCCTCAATCATTTCAGCACCCCAACACTCCTCAATCACGTCAGCACCCCAACACCCCTCAATCACTTCAGCACCCCAACACTCCTCAATCATTTTAGCACCCCAACACCCCTCAATCATTTCAGCACCCCAACACCCCTCAATCATTTCAGCACCCCAACACCGTCAATCATTTCAGCACCCCAACACCCCTCAATCATTTCAGCACCCCAACACCCCTCAATCATTTCAGCACCCCAACACCCGTCAATCATTTCAGCACCCCAACACCCGTCAATCATTTCAGCACCCCAACACTCCTCAATCATTTCAGCACCCCAACACCCCTCAATCATTTCAGCACCCCAACACCCCTCAATCATTTCAGCACCCCAACACCCCTCAATCATTTCAGCACCCCAACACTCCTCAGTCATTTCAGCACCCCAACACTCCTCAATCATTTCAGCACCCCAACACCCCTCAATCATTTCAGTACCCCAACACCCCTCGATCATTTTAGTACCCCAACACCCCTCAATCATTTCAGAACCCCAACACCCCTCAATCATTTCAGTACCCCAACACTCCTCAATCATTTCAGAACCCCAACACCCCTCAATCATTTCAGAACCCCAACACTCCTCCATCGTTTCAGTACCCCAACACCCCTCAATCATTTCAGAACCCCAACACTCCTCCATCGTTTCAGTACCCCAACACTCCTCAATCATTTCAGCACCCCAACACTCCTCAATCATTTCAGAACCCCAACACTCCTCAATCATTTCAGCACCCCAACACTCCTCCATCATTTCAGTATCCCAACACTCCTCCATCATTTCAGTATCCCAACACTCCTAAATCATTTCAGTATCCCAACACTCCTCCATCATTTCAGTATCCCAACACTCCTAAATCATTTCAGTATCCCAACACTCCTCAATCATTTCAGTACCCCAACACCCCTCAATCATTTCAGCACCCCAACACCCCTCAATCATTTCAGCACCCCAACACCTGTCAATCATTTCAGAACCCCAACACTCCTCAATAATTTCAGCACCCCAACACCCCTCAATCATTTCAGTATCCCAACACTCCTCAATCATTTCAGAACCCCAACACTCCTCAATCATTTCAGAACCCCAACACTCCTCCATCATTTCAGTATCCCAACACTCCTCAATCATTTCAGCACCCCAACACCCCTCAATCATTTCAGAACCCCAACACCCCTCAATCATTTCAGTACCCCAACACTCGTCAATCATTTCAGTACCCCAACACTCGTCAATCATTTCAGTACCCCAACACCCCTCAATCATTTCAGCACCCCAACACAATAATTTCAGTTCATTTTATGTCATTGCTATCAGAATTAACTTTGAAAAATAAACTCATTTGGTGTTATTCCATCTGTAGATTTATTATTTGTTGTTATCATGTCATGTGAATATTTTGTTAAAGGCAGAAACGGGTCAGAAAAAAACATGTCGACTGTTTCTAAACATGTTGATTTTAGAATTTGGGAAGTCCTCAAAAAAAAAAGACAATTTTTTTTTAAAGAAAAGCCAACGTTTAAAAAAATGAACAAAAGTTAAACAGAAATTTTAAAAAAATGATTTTTTGTAGATAAACCAGCACCAACATCGACTTCCTGTCCGCTGATACGTTGATTATTGACCTCCGATGGTTTTCTTTCCTCAACATTTTCATACTGTCCATACAGTCCCGTCATATTGACCTGCATCTCAGCCATCTCCCTCTTCCTCCTCGTGGGATCCAATGGTCTGCAGATCTGGCGGCGCCTCCAGCGCCTCCTGCTGGACATGTTGGATGGACACCATCCCCGTCAGGAGGGCATAGCTCAGCATGGCACCCAGAGCTACCAGCGCTGACAGGAACTGCTTCCTCCGTTTGTTGGGGACGTGGTCGAAGTCTCCACCTTCAGGCTGAGAGGACGTCTTCTGACTGGAGCTCTCTGTAAAGCAAAAACAACATGGAGGAGTTAATGTCTGAGACAATCAGTGATGATTCAGTAATATATGATCCTTGTTACAGCATTCGGCCCTTGGTGGATCATGTACTCACCTCGGCCATCTCGGGGGAAGTACAGCAGCAGGATGTTGGTGCAGAAGTTGGTCAGGTTTTCAAGAGACTTCAGGTGCTGCTGCAGTTTCCCGTTAGGCAGTTTGGACTTGAGGATGGGCGCCAAGTGACCGAACACGTAGGCATCCAGAGACGATGGCCTGCAGTCACAACAGACATCTATGACTCATGAGGACCAGAAAGTCTACTCTGCTGTTACATGGTCCAAAAAATTGAATGAAGCTGAGAGATAAGGAAGGATAACATGCAGATGTCTATAGAAAATAATCAGAACCAGAACCTCATGAGCTGCATGAACACTCCTGATGGTTTCAAATATCTGTATCTGATCTATTCGTCTCATCAAAAGACTTCTTCAAATCGACTGACATGTGGAAGTCCAAGGACCAAGTGGATATCAGGCAGGCTGAAGGCCATGTTAAAATCTGACAGATGAACAGATGAGCTTCACGCCTGAGAGTGTCTGAGGATAGTCATGTGATGGTCGTCAGAGGAAGAGGAAGTCGACAAACTTACGAGTCTCCAAAGAAGAACTTGTGTGAGCCAAGGCGCTGGGACAGCAGGTTCATACACTCTGCAGCATCACGGTACAACTGAAACACACACACACGTCAACATGTCATGACATGTCACGCGACGACACGTGTCACAGCACGTCGCTAAAATAAATAAATACAATCACCATCTTTATGTAGCACAAACTTTGTATCTGTGTAACAGTAAACACGACATGCTCTGTCAAGAGCAAAAGATGAAATAAAAATAAATTAAAATGACTTAATTTACTTGCCTTAGTCCCTCAAGTAAAAAAATCATCTTTTTTTTATCACGTCAAAAAAAAGTTTGATCGGCTTTTCTGATCTGCACTTTGAGACGATCGATCCATCTGATAACGATGGATCAGCGCATCCTTACTGTGCACCAGTACAACAATCTTAAAGAAAAACAAAAGCTTCACCAGCTTGATAGACTTTAATATAAACTGTTGTTTGTAATGGTTCAGTTTCCACCTCTTTCCTTCACCTGATTTGTTCTCTCGGGTCCGTGGACTCGCTCTCTGCCCTGGCATTTCTGTAGCTGCTCCATTAAGTTGGCTGTGCTGTAACTTGTTTTACCACCAGAACATTTACTGCGCAGGTGTTGCAGGCAGCCGGAGTTTGTTGGCTGAGGCAGTGTGAAAAAGTTTCAGCCCGCCGATCCTTTGACTCGCTCCGCTCTGAAAACAACGCTCGCGTATGACGTCACTCACAGCGCACAGCATGAATAAAGTGAATAAGATCGGCCGACATGGATCGACTCGACTGTCACCGATACCCGAACTAGAAGTTTCTTCAATATCGGATCAGTGCATCCCTAGTTATAACACGGCACAATCAAAACTGAGACCACGAGAGTCAGTGGACTGAGCGAAGATGACTTTGTTGTTCATCATCTGTGAAGCTAAAAAATCTGCATAATCTTTGTATGGAATATATTCTCATAGGTCATCATAGAACAAATAACCATCTGAATTAAATATTCATAAAACTGTTAAAGTGAAGCAAAGAGCAAACAGCTGGGCTCGATTTAGAAACACTGCGTCAAAGGTCAGAGGTCAGCACCAACATAAAGACGTGTCCTCAGAGAAAACCTTTCACAAACTTCAGCTGACAGAACAAACTGTTCTTTAACGATGTTCCCTGAACGCCTCCTGACCTCTGACCTCTTTCCACAGTCAGATTGTTTCAGCGGTTTTCCAACAGAAAGACACAGAGGAGGTTTCTCCTTTCAGCGAGCATTCTGAACACATGGAAACCAGATCTGTGACGAGCTGGAAAACTCCTGATGTCAAATTAAAGTCATGTTAGTTTCTGCACCGCAGGCTTGACATACAAACATCCTCGCGTGTCTTCACCTCCTTCTCCAGCTCCTCTCCGGCCTCCAGGCTCTCGTTTCCTCGCAGCAGTCGCAGTTTTTCCAGCTGGCCGTGCTGCATCCGTCCGGGCACGAAGAAGTTCAGAGGGAACGGCATGTGCTCGGCGTACCAGCGGCGGGTCACGTCCACATAATTCTTCGTCTCAATCCAGAACGTGTAGATCTGTGACAGAACGTTCAACAGAACCATCAGAACCAAACCGGGCTGTGATGATCAAATGTCATCAAATCAAATCAGATTTTATTTGTACAGCCCAAAGTCACAAAACATATTTTTCCCTCTGAGGCTTTTCTCTGTACAGGGAGTGACTCCCTCTGTCCTCACTGGGGACTCACACAGGGGACACGAGCCGCGGTTTAGCTCCGCCCTCTGCCCCGCGTCCACCCACACCGGTCGCGTGGCGGCAGCGTAGCTAGGCGGCCGTTGTATTCACGCAAGATCACGCGAGAATCCTGAACAAACGCGAGACCCTGCGATAAACTAAAGGAAACAACAAACAGGAGGAGATTATAAAAAGCATCTGTTGTGTTAGAAATGATTGTGTGTTGTTCCACTTCAACAATCAGTCTCATCGTCTGCTCACCTGGTGCCAGTGGTCATGACCTAACGTTGATGTGAAGGTGTGATAGGCCACATGAACTGTGTATTGTGTTTTATTTTGAAAGGGGGTGGAAGTGTATTACATTGATTCTGTGTCGGACTTCCTGTCTGGTGCGATCTGCTCTGTTCAGCTTCACGCGGTTCAGCAACGGCTCGCTTCAAAAATAGAAATGCTATGAAATGACCGCAGCGCCCGGTGTGGTGAGTGGTCTTAGTGAGGAGAGTGGCAGTGATCATCTCCGGTGACCGCGGCGCTTATGTCCCGGTGTGAGTGGACCTTTAGACCCTCGGTTCAAGTGAGGAAAAACCTGCCCACAAAAAACGAGACAGACAGAGTCCCCCTGCAGTCTGATCCTATACTATAACTATAAGCTCAGCACTGACTATAAGCTCAGCACTAACTATAAGCTCAGCACTTACTATAAGCTCAGCACTGACTATAAGCTCAGCACTGACTATAAGCTCAGCACTGACTATAAGCTCAGCACTAACTATAAGCTCAGCACTGACTATAAGCTCAGCACTAACTATAAGCTCAGCACTGACTATAAGCTCAGCACTGACTATAAGCTCAGCACTGACTATAAGCTCAGCACTGACTATAAGCTCAGCACTGACTATAAGCTCAGCACTGACTATAAGCTCAGCACTAACTATAAGCTCAGCACTGACTATAAGCTCCACTAACTATAAGCTCAGCACTATAAGCTCAGCACTGACTATAAGCTCAGCACTGACTATAAGCTCAGCACCGACTATAAACTCAGCACTGACTATAAGCTCAGCACTAACTATAAGCTCAGCACTGACTATAAGCTCAGCACTAACTATAAGCTCAGCACTGACTATAAGCTCAGCACTGACTATAAGCTCAGCACCGACTATAAACTCAGCACTGACTATAAGCTCAGCACTAACTATAAGCTCAGCACTGACTATAAGCTCAGCACTAACTATAAGCTCAGCACTGACTATAAGCTCAGCACTGACTATAAGCTCAGCACTAACTATAAGCTCAGCACTAACTATAAGCTCAGCACTAACTATAAGCTCAGCACTGACTATAAGCTCAGCACTGACTATAAGCTCAGCACTAACTATAAACTCAGCACTGACTATAAGCTCAGCACTAACTATAAACTCAGCACTAACTATAAACTCAGCACTGACTATAAGCTCAGCACTGACTATAAGCTCAGCACTGACTATAAGCTCAGCACTAACTATAAACTCAGCACTGACTATAAGCTCAGCACTAACTATAAACTCAGCACTGACTATAAGCTCAGCACTAACTATAAACTCAGCACTAACTATAAACTCAGCACTGACTATAAGCTCAGCACTGACTATAAGCTCAGCACTGACTATAAGCTCAGCACTAACTATAAACTCAGCACTGACTATAAGCTCAGCACTAACTATAAACTCAGCACTGACTATAAGCTCAGCACTAACTATAAACTCAGCACTAACTATAAACTCAGCAAACTATAAGCTCAGCACTGACTATAAGCTCAGCACTGACTATAAGCTCAGCACTAACTATAAACTCAGCATGACTATAAGCTCAGCACTAACTATAAACTCAGCACTAACTATAAACTCAGCACTGACTATAAGCTCAGCACTAACTATACGCTCAGCACTGACTATAAGCTCAGCACTAACTATAAACTCAGCACTGACTATAAGCTCAGCACTAACTATAAACTCAGCACTAACTATAAACTCAGCACTGACTATAAGCTCAGCACTAACTATAAACTCAGCACTGACTATAAGCTCAGCACTAACTATAAGCTCAGCACTACTATAACTCAGCCTAACTATAAGCTCAGCACTACTATAAGCTCAGCACTGACTATAAGCTCAGCACTGACTATAAGCTCAGCACTGACTATAAGCTCAGCACTGACTATAAGCTCAGCACTGACTATAAGCTCAGCACTGACTATAAGCTCAGCACTGACTATAAGCTCAGCACTGACTATAAGCTCAGCACTACTATAAGCTCAGCACTGACTATAAGCTCAGCACTGACTATAAGCTCAGCACTGACTATAAGCTCAGCACTACTATAAGCTCAGCACTACTATAAGCTCAGCACTGACTATAAGCTCAGCACTAACTATAAGCTCAGCACTGACTATAAGCTCAGCACTACTATAAGCTCAGCACTGACTATAAGCTCAGCACTACTATAACTCAGCACTAACTATAAGCTCAGCACTGACTATAAGCTCAGCACTAACTATAAGCTCAGCACTACTATAAGCTCAGCACTGACTATAAGCTCAGCACTAACTATAAGCTCAGCACTGACTATAAGCTCAGCACTACTATAAGCTCAGCACTGACTATAAGCTCAGCACTGACTATAAGCTCAGCACTGACTATAACTCAGCACTGACTATAAGCTCAGCACTGACTATAAGCTCAGCACTGACTATAAGCTCAGCACTACTATAAGCTCAGCACTGACTATAAGCTCAGCACTCAGCACTATAAGCTCAGCACTAACTATAACTCAGCACTGACTATAAGCTCAGCACTGACTATAAGCTCAGCACTGACTATAAGCTCAGCACTAACTATAAGCTCAGCACTACTATAAGCTCAGCACTGACTATAAGCTCAGCACTGACTATAAGCTCAGCACTGACTATAAGCTCAGCACTGACTATAAGCTCAGCACTGACTATAAGCTCAGCACTGACTATAAGCTCAGCACTGACTATAAGCTCAGCACTAACTATAAGCTCAGCACTGACTATAAGCTCAGCACTACTATAAGCTCAGCACTGACTATAAGCTCAGCACTGACTATAAGCTCAGCACTGACTATAAGCTCAGCACTGACTATAAGCTCAGCACTGACTATAAGCTCAGCACTACTATAACTCACTGACTATAAGCTCAGCACTGACTATAAGCTCAGCACTGACTATAAGCTCAGCACTGACTATAAGCTCAGCACTAACTATAAGCTCAGCACTGACTATAAGCTCAGCACTGACTATAAGCTCAGCACTGACTATAAGCTCAGCACTGACTATAAGCTCAGCACTACTATAAGCTCAGCACTATATAAGCTCAGCACTGACTATAAGCTCAGCACTGACTATAAGCTCAGCACTAACTATAAGCTCAGCACTGACTATAAGCTCAGCACTGACTATAAGCTCAGCACTAACTATAAACTCAGCACTGACTATAAGCTCAGCACTCGACTATAAACTCAGCACTACTATAACTCTATAACTCAGCACTGACTATAAACTCAGCACTGACTATAAGCTCAGCACTAACTATAAGCTCAGCACTGACTATAAGCTCAGCACTGACTATAAGCTCAGCACTAACTATAAGCTCAGCACTGACTATAAGCTCAGCACTGACTATAAGCTCAGCACTAACTATAAGCTCAGCACTGACTATAAGCTCAGCACTGACTATAAGCTCAGCACTAACTATAAGCTCAGCACTGACTATAAGCTCAGCACTAACTATAAGCTCAGCACTGACTATAAACTCAGCACTGACTATAAGCTCAGCACTGACTATAAGCTCAGCACTGACTATAAACTCAGCACTAACTATAAGCTCAGCACTGACTATAAGCTCAGCACTGACTATAAGCTCAGCACTAACTATAAGCTCAGCACTGACTATAAGCTCAGCACTGACTATAAGCTCAGCACTGACTATAAGCTCAGCACTGACTATAAGCTCAGCACTGACTATAAGCTCAGCACTGACTATAAGCTCAGCACTGACTATAAGCTCAGCACTGACTATAAGCTCAGCACTTACTATAAGCTCAGCACTGACTATAAGCTCAGCACTGACTATAAGCTCAGCACTGACTATAAGCTCAGCACTGACTATAAGCTCAGCACTAACTATAAGCTCAGCACTTACTATAAGCTCAGCACTGACTATAAGCTCAGCACTGACTATAAGCTCAGCACTGACTATAAGCTCAGCACTGACTATAAGCTCAGCACTATAAACTCAGCACTAACTATAAGCTCAGCACTGACTATAAGCTCAGCACTGACTATAAGCTCAGCACTGACTATAAGCTCAGCACTGACTATAAGCTCAGCACTGACTATAAGCTCAGCACTGACTATAAGCTCAGCACTGACTATAAGCTCAGCACTGACTATAAGCTCAGCACTGACTATAAGCTCAGCACTGACTATAAGCTCAGCACTGACTATAAGCTCAGCACTGACTATAAGCTCAGCACTGACTATAAACTCAGCACTGACTATAAGCTCAGCACTGACTATAAGCTCAGCACTGACTATAAGCTCAGCACTGACTATAAGCTCAGCACTAACTATAAGCTCAGCACTGACTATAAGCTCTATCACAGAGGAAAGTCTTCAGTCTACTCTTAAAGGTTTGACCGTGTCTGCCTCCTGAACCCAGATTGGTAGTTTGTTCCACAGAAGAGGAGCCTGATAGCTGAAAGCTCTGGCTGCCAATCTACTTTTGGAGACTATAGGAACCACAAGGAACCACAAGGAACCACAAGAAACCACAAGGAACCCAGCGTCCTGAGAGCGCAGTGTTCTAGAGGGGTAGTAAGGTACTATGAGCTCTTTTAGATATGATGGTGTCTGACCATGAAGAGCTTTGTAAGTAAGGAGGAGAATTTAAATTCTATTCTAGATTTAACAGGGAGCCAATGCAAGGAAGCCAGAATGGGAGAGATGTGATCTCTGATCTTGGTTCCTGTCAGAACACGTGCAGCAGCATCTGAATTAACTGCAAAGTCCTCAGAGACTTATTGGAGCAGCCTGATAACAAAGAGTTACAATAGTCCAGCCTTGAAGTAACAAATGCGTGGACTAGTTTTTCTGCATCCGCCTGAGACACGATGCGTCTGATTTTAGCGATGTTACGTAAGTGGAAGAACGCAGTCCTCGAAATTTGTTTCATGTGACGTTAAAGGACAAATCCTGATCAAAAACAACTCCAAGATTCTTTACAGTGGAGCTGGAGGCCAGGGTGATCCCGTCTAAAGTAACTAAGACTCTAGAAAGAGAGTTTCTGAGGAGTTTGGGTCCAATTACAAGAACTTCAGTTTGTCTGAATTTAACATCAGAAAATTGTCGGTCATCCAACTTTTTATATCCTTAAGGCATGCTTGGAGTTTAGTTAACTGATTGGTTGCATCAGGCTTGATCCATAAATATAATTGGGTGGTCGTCAGCATAACAATGAAAGTTGATAGAGTGATTCCTAATAATGTTCCCTAAAGGAAGCAGATATAAACTGAATAGAAGTGGTCCTAGTACAGAACCTTGTGGGACTCCATGACAAACTTTGGTCTGCATGGAGGATTCATCACTGACGTGAACAAACTGAGATCGATCTAAGAAATACGACTTAAACCAGCTTAGGGCGGTTCTCTGATCCAGTTTGATGTTCCAGTCTCTGTAAAAGAATTTGATGGTCAATGGTGTCAAATGCAGCACTAAGTATCTAACAGGACATACAGAGATGAGTCCTTTGTCTGATGCCATCAGGAGGTCATTTGTAACCTTGACTAATGCGGTCTCTGTGCTATGATGCACTCTAAATCCTGACTGGAAATCCTCACATAGACTATTGTTATGGAGAAGTCACACAGCTGATTAGCTACACTTTCTCAAGTATCTTAGACACAAAGGGAGGTTTGATATCGGTCTGTAGTTGCTCAGACCTCTGGGTCTAGAGTGGGCTTTTTAAGAAGAGGTTTAATTACAGCTACCTTAAAGGACTGTGGTACATGTCCTGATAATAAAGACAGATTAATTGTATATTAATCAGACCAGGTTTTTCAATTATCTATGAAGCCCCCATCGTTTGCTGGACACCACCTCGACAGCCAACAGTGGAATGACAACATGCAGCTACACGTCATCACTGGTCACATTGGGGAGGGGACCAGAGAAATGATGTCAACAGAACCATCAGAGACTCACCAGAGCCGGCCTGAGCTTCTCCTCCATCAGAGAGATGAACGCCAAACTGTCGGCCCCCTCCTTTGCCGACAGGTCGAAGTCTGCATTATATTTCTGAAAGACACCAAACAGAACCTGCTGAGTGACCGGACCGGACCTGCTGAGTGACCGGACCGGACCTGCTGAGTGACCGGACCGGACCTGCTGAGTGACTGGACCAGAAGCGACCACATTTTGGCAGAGCGGGAGGAGGAAGAAGAAGCAGCTAAGATGGCGCTGTGCATTCATCACTGAGACAACGAGCACAAAGCGCTGGTCCACAATCACCAGAACCGAACCAGTCTGTGATGATGTTACAGAGAAACACCAAGAGTGGACAAGTTAGAGGAAACTGAGCGTTCTCTGAGCGTTCTCTGAGCGTTCCCTCAGAGTTTTATCACTCTGCTGGAATGTGACTGTGCTGCTTCTTCCTGCTGGGAAACCAAGTTTACAGTCAACACACACACACACACACACACACACACACACACACACACACACACACCACACCACACACACCCACAACACACCACACCCACACCCCACACACACACACACACACACACACACACAATTTTCATGTTTTTAACCACCATGCAGTTTATCAGCCCTAATGCATGCTGGGAAGGAGGTGGTTACCTGTTTCCTGAGATAGATGATGATGTCAGAGGGCCTGGACAGCGTCTCTTTCTGATTGGTCCTCAGAGCAGGAAGTGATCCTGTGAGAGCAGAAACAAACAACATGAGTTTGGGAGCCAGAGCTTTCAGCTTTCTGGATCCTCCTCTGTGGAACAAACTGCCATGGATACTTCAAGTGTTTCAGACACATCGACACTCACCGCTCGGACTCCTCCACGGGTTTGAGATCTTCTTCAGCTTGAGAGGAGCTCCAGCAAACTGAGCGTAGGCCTGAAGACAGACGACAACACAACCAATCAACAACCAGTCAACACCCAAACAACAACATGTCAACACCCAATCAACAACATGTCAACACCCAATCAACAACATGTCAACACCCAATCAACAACCAGTCAACAACCAGTCGACACCCAATCAACAACCAGTCGACACCCAATCGACAACCAGTCGACACCCAATCGACAACCAGTCGACACCCAATCGACAACCAGTCAACACCCAATCAACAACCAGTCAACACCCAATCAACAACCAGTCAACAACCAGTCGACACCCAATCAACAACCAATCAACAACCAGTCGACACCCAATCAACAACCAATCAACAACCAGTCGACACCCAATCAACAACCAATCAACAACCAATCAACAACCAGTCGACACCCAATCAACAACCAGTCAACACCCAATCAACAACCAGTCAACACCCAATCAACAACCAGTCAACAACCAGTCGACACCCAATCAACAACCAATCAACAACCAGTCGACACCCAATCAACAACCAATCAACAACCAGTCGACACCCAATCAACAACCAATCAACAACCAATCAACAACCAGTCGACACCCAATCAACAACCAGTCGACACCCAATCAACAACCAGTCGACACCCAATCAACAACCAATCAACAACCAGTCAACACCCAATCAACAACCAATCAACAACCAGTCGACACCCAATCAACAACCAATCAACAACATGTCGACACCCAATCAACAACCAGTCAACACCCAATCAACAACATGTCAACAACATGTCGACACCCAATCAACAACCAGTCAACAACCAGTCAACACCCAGTCAACACCCAATCAACAACATGTCAACAACATGTCGACACCCAATCAACAACCAATCAACAACCAGTCAACACCCAATCAACAACATGTCAACACCCAATCAACAACATGTCGACAGGTGATAAAGACTGGAAACTGCCGGTTCAGAGGTTCTGTTGCTAGCTCACAGGGCTGCTGTGTGTGTGTGTGTGTGTGTGTGTGTGTGTGTGTGTGTGTGTGTGTGTGTTGTGTGTGTGTGTCAGTGGAATGTTTCTCTCTGACTCAGACATCTGGAAGAAAAGCTTCATTCAACTTTTACAACCAGAAACACCAACGAGACTTTCCTCATAAAACCAGAGTGAAGACGTTTGTTCCACTGAGTGTGTGTGTGTGAGTGTGTGTGACACACACACTCACACACACACACACACTCACACTGTTTACAGAGTGTGAGTGTGTGTGAGTGTGTGTCACTGGACGTCACATGACCTCACATTTTCCATCTGAGTTTATGAATGAACGCGTGGACAGAGGACGACGAGGACAGGTCAGGACTAAACCAGGCCAGCTGTTAGAGACGGAGGACATCTGGAACCAGAACTTTAACAACCAACAGGCAGGCAGACAGACAGGCAGGCAGACAGGCAGTTCTGTCTGTCTGTCTGTCTGTCTGTCTGTCTGTCTGGGTCCTGGTCCAGGTCTTGGTCCTGGTGACTCAGTCTTTAGAGGTTTCCAGCAGGTTTTTTTCAGGTTCTGTTTGTGGTTTGGAACACTTTCCCAACCGCTGCACAGTTACCCAGACTGCACTGCTGCTCCCGCTACTGAGCGCGCTCAGTCAGGGTTAATCAGTCAGTGCGCTGAGTGCGGTCTCAGGACCACATCAGTCATGGAAACACGTCTGTCTGCTGCACCAGTGCATTGTGGGTGGTCACAAACCGTTTTAACCACAGAAACAAGACGAGCCTTCATGACATGACAGACGGAAAATCAGCTGATCCCTCGTCACCAGAGCTAATTAATAAAACATGACGTGACATCACAGCAGGCGGTAACTGTTAAATATTCATGTTTTATTTTGGTTCAGATACATTAATGATGGACAGCTCCGGACATTAAATCAACATGTTCGCACTACCAGTCATCAGATACTCTGCTGGCATCATAGACTGGCCAAAGGAGGAGACAGAAGCCACAGGTATGAAGACTAGAAAGCTCCTCACCATGCATGGAGGGTTCCTCCCCAAGTCCAGCACCCTGAGACTATACACTAAGCGGAAAGAGGGAGGCCGAGGACTAGTGAGCGTCAAGGCCACGGTCCAGGATGAAACATCGAAAATACAGATGGCCCCGAAGGATGAACTGCTCAGTGAGTGTCTCAGGCAGCAGAACCCTGAAGAGGGTGCAGAGGAGGAGAAACCTGGAGGGACAAACCCCTACATGGCACGTACCACCGTCAGATAGAGGAGGTGGCTGATATCAAGAAATCCTACCAGTGGCTGGATCATGCAGGACAGACAGACAGAGGCACTAATCATGGCAGCACAAGAACAGGCCAGAAGCACAAGAGCCATAGAGGCCAGGATCTACCAGAGTAGACCGGACCCAGGATGCAGACCCAGGATGCAGCACATAGTAGCAGGGTGTAAGAGGCTAGCTGGATCAGTACATGGAGAGGCACGACCAAGTGGCTGGGATAGTATACAGGAACATCTGCAACCAGCATGGAATAGAAGTACCTAAATCCTGAAGGTGGCTGAGAACAACAGGGCCAAGGTGCTGTGGGACTTCAGCTTCCAGACTGACAAACGTGTCCCGGACATAGTGGTGGACAAAGAGCAGAAGAGGGTGGTGGTGATAGATGTGTCGATCCCAGCTGACGCCAACATCAGGAAGAAGGAACATGAGAAACTTGAGAAGTACCAAGGGCTGAAAGAGCAGCTGGAACGGACGTGGAAGGTCAAGGGCAGCGTGGTCCCTGTGGTAGTGAGGCACCTGGTAACCCCCAAACTCCCAGGCCAGGAGGACCCGAGCTTGAGGATGACACGGATACCACCCCGCAGGGGTGAGAAGGAGATTTTATATATATGGTTCTGGTCCTGGTCCTGGCAGAGCCGTCTCATAGGCTGTGTGAACTGTGCAACCGCACAGGGCCACTAGGGGGCCTCGCGCCTTCAATCTTGCTGTGTGTTTTATTTATTTATTTTTTTTATTTATTTGTTTAAATAAATAAATTAGTTATGTATAATATTGTACCAATGACATGTCACATAAAACAAACAAACAAATAAAAAAACTAATCCAACAAATTAAGCAGGTTGTTCATTGTCGTCCAGTAATGCGTCCTCACTGAAGACGGGAGAGGGGACAGTTAAAGCCGGGGACAGTAAACATGGCGACGGCAAGACAACGCGACCCGGCTCTGAGGAGAGGAACACACACACACACACACACACACACACACACACACCACACACACACACACACACGTGTCTCAGTAACGTGTCACGTGATCTTGACCATCAACAGCTGGACAATGACGTCTCGTGACAAGTCGACTTATTACGTCAGTTTACGTGAAACGTTCCCTGTGACGTCACACCGTTTGAACGTCATCACAGCAGTGCATCGATGCACTGATCGATCAGTCTGTCAGCTGATCCGGTGCGTCACCATTTACCCGGGAAAAATGTCCTCGTGCTGTCAGCATGCTAATGCTAACATAGCAGCTGTTCCCGCGTCATTTAACGCGCGTGACTGACACGGACCGCGCACGCGCGCCGGACTCGGCCTGGTGTGGACGGACACTCACCAGAACCACCAGA
Source organism: Collichthys lucidus (assembly GCA_004119915.2). Classification (NCBI taxonomy): domain Eukaryota; kingdom Metazoa; phylum Chordata; class Actinopteri; family Sciaenidae; genus Collichthys; species Collichthys lucidus. Next base: position 34,515,605 of record CM014091.1, read on the forward strand.
CAGTCCGGGTCCACGGACACTCACCAGAACCACCAGACAGTCCGGGTCCACGGACACTCACCAGAACCACCAGACAGTCCGGGTCCACGGACACTCACCAGAACCACCAGACAGTCCGGGTCCACGGAAACTCACCAGAACCACCAGACAGTCCGGGTCCACGGACGGTAAGCCCCAGGATCCTTCCCAGCAAAACAACTCGGCGGGCGCCGCCATCTTCAGCCGGTGACGTGACCTCTCACGCCGGAAGTGAAGCTCAACTTGACTACCAAAATAATTTAACAAAATAAAATCAATTATGACATCGTGACATCATTTGTTTTTGTCTGGTTTCATGTTTGTGTTATTTAAATGTCAGTGCTGACCTCACTCAGTAAATATAAATATATACATATATAGTGTGTGTGTGGTGTGTGTATATACATATATACACACACACACACACATATATGTGTTTGTTACAAACACATATTGTGTGTGTGTGTGTATATATATGTATATACACACACACACATATATATATGTATATATATATATACATATATATATATATATATACAAACATATAGTGTATATATATTTGTGTGTGTGTGTATATATATATATATACACACCCACACATATATATACACACATATATGTGTGTATATATATGTGTGTGTGTTATATATATATACATATATATATATATATATATACAAACACATATATGTGTATATATATTTGTGTGTGTGTATTATAATATATATATATACACATATATGTATCTATATGTGTGATATATATACATATGTGTATATATATATATATATATATATATATATACACACATATATGTATATATATGTGTGTATATATATAGAAAAAGAGGAAGTGACTTTGTTTCAACATGCTGAAGCTCTGCATGTTGAAAAATCGTGGTAAATTCCTCAACGTTTCCTCAACGTTTCCTGTCACTTGTCCACACACCACGACTCAGTGACTTCATTTGAATGAATCTTTATTGACACGCCAAACCTCATTTTATCATCAAACAATAAATACTAGTCTCACAACAATCGTCCAATCAGACAGCTTCAAACTTCAGGTGTTTTGTATCATTCAGCTCTGTATCACAGCAGATCGTGGCGTCAGCCGCTGAGGCTCATGGGTAGACGAAAACTGCGGTTTAGCTCTTGGAATAGCATCACATGATCAAGCAAAGGCTGCTGGGAATTCATTCATTCACACTGTGAGCTGAATGCTAGCACGTTAGCACGCTAATGACAGATAAACACTGCATGTCACTTCCTGTTTATGACATGTGACCTCATCTTCTGACGGCCACTGAACTGTAGACAATGGAGTCAACTTCCTCCTCCGCTCGTCTGAAGAAAGAACACACACACAGGCGTTTATAACAGGTACACACACACACACACACACAGGCGTTTATAACAGGTACACACACACACACACACAGGCGTTTATAACAGGTACACACACGCACACGCGTTTATAACAGGTACACACACACACACACACACCAGGCGTTTATAACAGGTACACACACACACACACAGGCGTTTATAACAGGTACACACACACACAGGCGTTTATAACAGGTACACGCACACACACACACACGCACACACACACAGGCGTTTATAACAGGTACACACACACACACACAGGCGTTTATAACAGGTACACACACACACACACACACACGGCGTTTATAACAGGTACACACACACACACACACACAGGCGTTTATAACAGGTAACACACACACACACACACAGGCGTTTATAACAGGTACACACACACACACAGGCGTTTATAACAGGTACACACACACACACAGGCGTTTATAACAGGTACACACACACACACACAGGCGTTATAACAGGTACACACACACCCACAGGCGTTTATAACAGGGACACACACACACACACACACACAGGCGTTTATAACAGGGACACACACACACACACAGGCGTTTATAACAGGTACACACACACACACACACACAGGCGTTTATAACAGGTACACACACACACACACACACACACAGGCGTTTATAACAGGTACACACACACACACACAGGCGTTTATAACAGGTACACACACACACACACACAGGCGTTTATAACAGGTACACACACCACACAGGCGTTTATAAAAGGTACACACACACACACAGGCGTTTATAACAGGTACACACACACACACAGGCGTTTATAACAGGTACACACACACACACAGGCGTTTATAACAGGTACACACACACACACAGGCGTTTATAACAGGTACACACACACACAGGCGTTTATAACAGGTACACACACACACACAGGCGTTTATAACAGGTACACACACACACACACACACACACACAGGCGTTTATAACAGGTACAACCACACACACACAGGCGTTTATAACAGGTACACACACACAGGCGTTTATAACAGGTACACACACACACAGGCGTTTATAACAGGTACACACACACACACACACACACACAGGCGTTTATAACAGGTACACACACACACACAGGCGTTTATAACAGGTACACACACACAGGCGTTTATAACAGGTACACACACACACACAGGCGTTTATAACAGGTACACACACACAGGCGTTTATAACAGGTACACACACACACACACACACAGGCGTTTATAACAGGTACACACACACACACAGGCGTTTTATAACAGGTACACACACACAGGCGTTTATAACAGGTACACACACACACACCACACACACAGGCGTTTATAACAGGTACACACACACACACACACACACACACACACACACAGGCGTTTATAGCAAGTACACACACACCACACACACACAGGCGTTTATAACAGGTACACACACACACCACACACACACCACAGGCGTTTATAACAGGTACCACACACACACACACACACACGCGTTTATAACAGGTACACAACACACACACACCAGGCGTTTATAACAGGTACACACACAACACCACACACACACAGGCGTTTATAACAGGTACACACACACACAGGCGTTTATAACAGGTACACACACACACACACAGGCGTTTATAACAGGTACACACACACACACATTTATAACAGGTACACACACAGGCGTTTATAACAGGTACACACACACACACACACACACACACAGGCGTTTATAACAGGTACACACACACACACACACACAGGCGTTTATAACAGTACACACACACACACAGGCGTTTATAACAGGTACACACACACCACACACACACACACACACAGGCGTTTATAACAGGTCCACACACACACACACACACACACACACACACACACAGGCGTTTATAACAGGTCCACACACACACACACAGGCGTTTATAACAGGTACACACACACACACACACACACACACACACACAGGCGTTTATAACAGGTCCACACACACACACACACACACACACACACACAGGCGTTTATAACAGGTCCACACACACACACAGGTGTTAAACAGGTACACACACACACACACACACACAGGCGTTTATAACAGGTACACACACACAGGCGTTTATAACAGGTACACACACAGGTGTTAAACAGGTACACACACACACACACACACACACAGGCGTTTATAACAGGTACACACACACACACACAGGTGTTTAACAGGTACACACACACACACACACAGGTGTTTAACAGTACACACACACAGGCGTTTATAACAGGTACACACACACACACACACACACACACACAGGTGTTTAACAGGTACACACACCACACACACACACACACACACAGGCGTTTATAACAGGTACACACACACACACACACACAGGCGTTTATAACAGGTACACACACACACACACAGGCGTTTATAACAGGTACACACACACACACAGGCGTTTATAACAGTACACACACAGGTGTTTAACAGGTACACACACACACAGGCGTTTAACAGGTACACACACACACAGGCGTTTATAACAGGTACACACACACACACACACACACAGGTGTTTAACAGGTACACACACACACAGGTGTTTAACAGGTACACACACACACAGGCGTTTATAACAGGTACACACACACACACACACACACACACACAGGTGTTTAAACAGGTACACACACACACACAGTACCTGTTGTGGTTCTTGTGTGTGAACTGGACCGAGGCGTAGCTGACTTCCTCCACAGCTTGTCTGACTTCCCCTTGGTCGCCGCCTCCCTGCTGAGCGGGCGACAGGACGTTACTGTAGACAGGATGCTTAAAGAGGAAGACACAATGAAGACCACACACAACACACACACACACACACACACACACACCAACACACACACAACACACACACACACACACACATACACACACACACACACACACACAACACACACACCGTTTGAATATAATAAAACACACATATGTATCTATGTAAGTCCTTGAACATTGTGGATGTTGGTTAACGCTGCTCATGGAGTCACTCTTAAATAAATATGAAGTGTTTGTCACCTTCTGTTCCACGTCAGCTCCCACAGCTCGCTGAGCTCCATGTGCTGCAGTCCACTTCCTGTTAATCAACCAAAGACCTGAACCACCTGAAGTACTGACATATTCAAATATGGCAGACATTGAGTGAGTGATTCAACATGTCATTAACACTCAGTCAGTTATAGTCAAAGTACCAACTGACCTTTTAAAGATGAAGATGACCATGATGAGAATGACGAGAGCCAGCAGGAAACCGAACACCACACCGATGATCAGCTTCTCCTCTCCTGCAAAACAATTTATTTGATGAGATGAGGTCATATGACCATCCTGCTGACCCACTCTGACCTGTGATCAGGTGACCCACACTGACCTGTGATCAGGTGACCCACTCTGACCTGTGATCAGGTGATCCACTCTGACCTGTGATCAGGTGACCCACACTGACCTGTGATCAGGTGATCCACACTGACCTGTGATCAGGTGACCCACTCTGACCTGTGATCAGGTGACCCACTCTGACCTGTGATCAGGTGACCCACTCTGACCTGTGATCAGGTGACCCACTCTGACCTGTGATCAGGTGACCCACTCTGACCTGTGATCAGGGATCCACTCTGACCTGTGATCAGGTGACCCACTCTGACCTGTGATCAGGTGATCCACCTGACCTGTGATCAGGTGACCCACTCTGACCTGTGATCAGGTGACCCACTCTGACCTGTGATCAGGTGACCCACTCTGACCTGTGATCAGGTGACCCACTCTGACCTGTGATCAGGTGACCCACTCTGACCTGTGATCAGGTGATCCACTCTGACCTGTGATCAGGTGACCCACTCTGACCTGTGATCAGGTGACCCACTCTGACCTGTGATCAGGTGAACGGTGTCTCAGTCTGTTAGCTGCTGTTAGCTCATGTTAGCTCAGTCTGTTAGCTGTTGTTAGCTCATGTTAGCTCAGTTTATTAGCTGCTGTTAGCTCATGTTAGCTCAGTTTATTAGCTGCTGTTAGCTCATGTTAGCTGCTGTTAGCTCATGTTAGCTGCTGTTAGCTCATGTTAGCTCAGTCTGTTAGCTGTTGTTAGCTCATGTTAGCTCAGTCTGTTAGCTGCTGTTAGCTCATGTAAGCTCAGTCTGTTAGCTGCTGTTAGCTCATGTTAGCTCAGTCTGTTAGCTGCTCTATGGACATAATGGCAACAGAGTAACCCAAACAGTAAGACAGACAGTTTACAGCCAGATCAGACCTGAATGATGTCTTCCACACATGGCAGGGTTTAGATATATTAGCTAGCAAGCTAATGTTAGCCAGCTAATATCAGAATCAGAATCAGAACAACTTTATTTATCCCGAAGGAAATTAGTGTGCCAGAGTTACAAGAAATAAGAAGTTTAAGCAATAAAAGAAGTATAGGCAAAAAAAAAATAACAATAATAAATAATAGAATACAATAAGAAATGCCATATGAACAAGTAGATAAGATAAGGAGTGCAAGTTAAACAAGAGTATAAAAGTATAAAAATATTCACGTGGTATGAGAATTAAATATGAAATGTAGTAATATTGCACATTATAAACAGTGTGTTGTAATATTGCACATTAAGAACAGATAAGAAATTTACAGTAAGTGGGTGAGTTTTTTTTTTTTTTTTTATTAAGATTCCCTGCGGCTGAAAGGAGAGGAATTATAAATCTGATAGCCTCAGGTAGGAAAGATCTCCTGTGGCGTTCTGTGGAGCTCCTCGGTGGAATCAGTCTACGGCTGAAAGAGCTCTGACAGGACGTCAGTGTGGCATGCAGGGGGTGATCAGCATTGTCCATGATACTGAGGAGTTTCCTCAGCATCCTCCTCTCAGACACCTGCACCACAGACTCCAGTTCAACACCCAGTAATACCACAACGTGTTAGTATACATGGCATGTTTTGTGGTATAGTTAGCTTTGACTTGGTGTTATAGTGAGTACTTGTTTGTTGACATGTTCAGCAGCTTCTATGGACATAATGGCAGAGGGCATGAGAGTGAACAGGACGTTGACGGAGGAAGCTGTGGGATTACACCTACCAACCGCTCAGGTTGTTTTTATAAGTTTTGTACTTCCTGAATAAAATTTCGAGTTTTGTTCTCTGATTAAAATACAGACAGAACCCTATAGATATAAAATTATCAAACCGACCTTGGTCTTCAGGCTCCACGTGCAGCCTGTACGGCACAGAACGCCTGCCGGCACCCATCTTCAAGCTGCAGGTGTAGTTCCCAGAATCCTTTGCAGTCAGAGAGCTGAGCCGAAGGGCGGGGCCGGTCTCTGGGAAGGCGTGGCCATCTTTCATCCAGGTGACCTCCAGTTGATGGAAAGTGCAGCGAGCGGTGCAGGACAGAGTGACAGCTTCACCTGCTCTGAAGGCTGCTGGGGAGCTGGTAACGTTCACCTGAACATCGTCTGGAAGACATCGAAAAGTTGAATTATTATTGGATTGTTAATAATACCAACACCAACATTAACACCAACATCAACATTAACACCAACACCAACATTAACACCACCATTAACATTAACACCAACACCAACATTAACACCAACATCAACAATAACACCAACACTAACACCAACACTAACACCAACATTAACATCAACATCAACACCAACACTAACACCAACACTAACCCCAACATTAACACCAACACCAACATTAACATTAACATTAACACCAACATTAACACCAACATTAACATTAACACCAACATTAACACCAACATTACACCAACATTACACCAACATTAACACCAACATTAACACCAACATTAACACCAACATTAACACTAACATTAACACCAACATTAACATTAACACCAACTAACACAACATTAACATTAACACCAACATTAACATTAACACCAACATTAACATTAACACCAACATTAACATTACACCCAACATTACATTAACACACCAACATTAACATTAACATTAACATTAACAACATTAACATTAACACCAACATTAACCATTAACCAACATTAACACCAACATTAACATTAACACCAACATTAAGAACATTAACACCAACACCAACATTAACATTAACACCAACACAACACCAACATTAACATTAACACCAACACCAACATTAACACCAACATTAACATTAACACCAACACTAACACCAACAATAACATTAACACCAACATTAACACTAACATTAACATTAACACCAACATTAACATTAACACCAACATTAACACCAACATTAACACCAACATTAACATTAACACCAACATTAACACTAACATTAACACCAACATTAACATTAACACCAACATTAACATTAACACCAACATTAACATTAACACCAACACTAACACCAACATTAACACCAACATTAACATTAACACCAACATTAACACCAACATTAACACCACATTAAAACACCACATTAACACCAACATTAACATTACACACCACATTAACACTAACATTAACATTAACACCAACATTAACACCAACATTAACATTAACACCAACATTAACACCAACATTAACACCAACATTAACACCAACATTAACACTAACATTAACACCACCATTAACATTAACACCAACATTAACATTAACATTAACATTAACACCACATTAACACCAACATTAACACTAACATTAACACCGACATTAACACCAACATTAACATTAACACCAACATTAACACCAACATTAACATTAACACCAACATTAACACCAACATTAACACCAATATTAACATTAACACCAACATTAACACCAACATTAACATTAACACCAACATTAACATTAACACCAACATTAACATTAACATTAACACCAACATTAACACCAACATTAACATTAACACCAACATCAACATTAACATCAACATCAACATTAACACTAACATTAATATTAACACCAACATTAACATTAACATCAACATTAACACCAACATTAACATTAACACCAACATTAACACCAACATTAACATTAACACCAACATTACCCCAACATTAACATTAACACCAACATTAACACCAACATTAACATCAACACCAACATTAACACCAACATTAACATTAACACCAACATTAACATTAACACCAACATCAACATTAACATCAACATCAACATTAACACTAACATTAATATTAACACCAACATTAACATTAACATCAACATTAACACCAACATTAACACCAACATTAACACCAACATTAACATTAACACCAACATTAACATTAACACCAACATTAACACCAACATTAACATTAACACCAACATTAACATTAACACCAACATTAACATTAACACCAACATTAACACCAACATTAACATTAACACCAACATTAACACCAATATTAACACCAACATTAACATTAACACCAACATTAACACCAACATTAACATTAACACCAACATTAACATCAACATTAACCCAACATTAACACCAACATCAACATCAACATTAACATTAACATTAACACCAACATTAACACTAACATTAACATTAACACCAACATTAACACCAACATTAACATTAACACCAACATTAACACCAACATTAACATTAACACCAACATTAACACCAACATTAACATTAACACCAACATTAACATTAACACCAACATTAACACCAACATTAACATTAACACCAACATTAACATTAACACCAACATTAACATTAACACCAACATTAACACCAACATTAACATTAACACCAACACTAACACCAACATTAACATTAACACCAACATTAACATTAACACCAACATTAACACCAACATTAACACCAACATTAACACCAACATTAACACCAACATTAACACCAACATTAACACCAACATTAACATTAACACCAACATTAACACCAACATTAACATTAACCAACATTAACACCAACATTAACACCAACATTAACACCAACATTAACACCAACATTAACATTAACACCAACATTAACATTAACACCAACATTAACATTAACATTAACACCAACATTAACATTAACACCAACATTAACATTAGCATCAACATTAACACCAACATTAACACCAACATTAACACCAACATTAACACCAACATTAACACCAACATTAACATTAGCATCAACATTAACACCAACATTAACATTAACATTAACCCCAACATTAACACCAACATTAACACCAACATTAACCCTAACATTAACATTAACACCAATATTAACATTAACATTAACACCAACATTAACACCAACATTAACACCAACATTAACACTAACATTAACACCAACATTAACACCAACATTAACACCAACATTAACATTAACATTAACACCAACATTAACACCAACAATAACATTAACACCAACATTAACATTAACACCAACATTAACCCTAACATTAACATTAACACCAACATTAACCCTAACATTAACATTAACATTAACACCAACATTAACCCTAACATTAACATTAACATTAACACCAACATTAACACCAACATTAACACTAACATTAACACCAACATTAACACTAACATTAACATTAACATTAACATTAACATTACGCTATGTACAAACAAAAAAAACATTTGTCCGTATCTGCTTTTGATTGTTTTATTGATGCGCACGCATAGAGGACTTCCAGAATGCTTTGTAGATGTGGCGGCACCCAGGTCACCCCATCTTTACTGCAAACAGGTACAGGTGATTTAAATGAATACTGCTATGCCCTGATGATGTACACACACACACCCACTTCCACACAAACCCACACAAGCACACCCTCCTACTGGTGACATACATACACACACATCCCACATATTAACATATATTAATATGATATGATGCTCTTACCAGTGACGGTGACTTTCACTCCTGATAGTTCAGTAAAATGTCCTGTCGTGTGCTCAGCTTCCATTCTGAACCGAAACGTCGTGCTGTCTTCCATCTGTACGTCTGTGATCTGTAACGTGCAGCTTCCCGTCTTGTCTCCGAGGTATTTGTAACGAGGGTCGTTGTTCGTTGAGTCGCTGTCGTACACAGACGGGGTTGTCCCATGACAAATCAAATGGTTCTGACACCAGCGGACTCTGACGATCTTTGTAGAAACCTCTTTTCCATCCAGTTCGTAGGACTCTACTGGTTGAAAGGTGCAGGGGAGGGTGACGCTCGACCCCTTCACAGCACAAACAGCAGGTGGATACTTCACATGTTGATCCACAGCACCTGGATACAAACAGCAGATGAATGAAAACAGTTCAGTGTCTGTGATTCTGTCTGTAAACTGAAGTCTGGTACATGGACATCAGTTTATGTTGCAACCACACGCTGACAACAGCTGAATGAAAATAAACACGGACACGACCAGCAGCTTGTACTTTTATAGTCAGACATACATCTGTCTGTCTAAATCTGTGGTTCATTATAGAAATTTACGTTGATACAAACAAACATTTCTTTCTGGCTTTGATGATAATCGAATTAGTTTTACATCAGTGTGTAACTTTACATTCAAATGTAGAAAATGAGTTTTTAAACATGAGTGTAGAAATGCATCGTAAAATAAAATGAATAAAAACATTTTTAAAGTGTGACATAATAAATGTTCAGGAAGAGACTGAGACAATGCGGACACGTTAATGTGAAAAAGAAAAACAAAGTCCTGAATTTAGTTTCTTTGGACAGTTTTCTCATGAAGAACACGACGAATCCTGCTTCAGTCTTACCTGTCAGCAGGACCGTGAAGACCACAAAGACCCAGAGGACTCCCTCGTCCCAGACCGCCATGCTTCGTCTTCTGGTAAGTTGTGTTGGAAGAGTGAACCAAACGACAGATTGTGAAATGATGAAGCCGCTTTCTGACTTCCTCCTTTTTTTTCCAGGAACTCATTTCTCTTTATCTGTCAACACATTTTAGCCTCACTGCTATTTATTATTAACTTCTCTAATTACTGCGTCCAGGCAGAGGACAGCGGCGTCCACGTCACCATGTCAGTCTCATCATCCTCTCGGGTTCATGGACGCTCATCTCTCAGGGCATGCCCTGATTCCCTTTCCAGTCTGCAGCCTCACCTTTGTGTAATAAAATCAACTCTGCAGCAGGTGAGTTTGTGCCGTCCAAAAGGAATTCAACAACAAACTCACAGGGTGACAGGATGCAAAAGAAAAGGTGAAATCCAGAAAAACAGACAAACGCTGACACAAAATCGTATGACAGCGACGTATTACAGACGTGAGGAGAATTACCAAAATAACACAGAACACTGAACCACTATTATCACTGAGTCATAAAGCATCATGTCGTCAGCAAATGTCTGAACATGGCATCATGTTAAAGACACCAGTTCATTTCTTTTGAGGTTTTCATGAATGTGTATCCATGCTTAATAAACTCTGTCACTGAGAACGAATCTAAACAGAACAGAGAGGCCGATTGGACGGTGAGTCTACCTGATAGACGGCAGACCCCTCTCTGTCCTGAGTGGAACCGACACATCATTGATTTTATTGACCACGACTCTTTTTCCTGACAGTGTTTCTGCTTCCTACCTCTGATTGGCCAGTAACGCTCGCCTTCGAGGTTCGAGTTGGTTGGGTTTGGGCCATGAGGAGGACTGAGAATTGGTCAGCTGAGGGCAAGAATGTCTGCAGTCACAGGCAGGGTAGGGCGGGGCCGTCACTGAACCAAGTCAGCCAATTTTTCTTATTATTATTATCTTACGCCCTTTTTTTGTCTCGCTACTCCTCCTCCTACAATTTTTGTCACACACACACAAAACGGGCATCAAAACATGCGGCTCGCCGGACATGTGTGCTATGTCTTTTCTAAAGTTTCGGCAAACGGTTTTGCCAAAACCACGCCAAAAAAATAATGGGTGTGTATTGCGAGAACTTTCCAGAGCTAGAGTGAGTGATGTCATCGCTAGAGTGGAGGGGGAGAGAAATCGTCGAAAAATAAATTTGTAAACTGCGACTGTGGCCGCAAATGTGAAGCTACAAATCATTTATAGCTAGAAACGTAGTAAAATTCGAGGCGGTCGCAGTGATAACACCGTTGTAGCTGTCAGATATATAGTTTTGGCCTGACACGCAAAATCCCCATCCTCAGCCTCATATCGCCCCTGATAAAAAGGAAGGATTTTCTGGAGAGAAGCAGAAGTAACGTTTCTCTCCTCTTTGCTCCTACGGGCACATTTCTTCATTTCTACACAAAACAAATATGTAGAACGATCAGGAAGGTCTCAGGATGCTTAAAGTTAAGCCGGTTCAATGATTGGAAACACGGTTTGGTCATAGATCCTTCCTGTTCGAGAGGAGGTCTCAGCATTTTCTCTCAGTCTCAGGATTTTTAACTGACATTTTAACAGGTGCAGATCATCTGCTGCTGATTAGGTCCTGGTTGCTGCTAACATGCTAATGCTAACATGCCAATGCTAACATGCTAATGCTAACATGCCAATGCTAACATGCCAATGCTAACATGCTAATGCTAACATGCCAATGCTAACATGCCTATGCTAACATGCTAATGTTATTACTAGCGCGTAAGCGCTAGCTGCTCCTGTGTCTAAATTTCTGCAGGAATTTTCTAGTACTGAATTTGCTGAGCAGTGTCAGTAATAATGCATGGGGACGACAGGGCCAGAGCCAGGCACACTCAAAATTTCTCTCCGGAGTCCACAGTGTCACTGAAAAATAAAAATTGTTGCCATGATGATGAATTATATCTTTGTATCTTTGATTTGAGTCGTTGACTTCACACAGTACAGATGTTGATACAATGACAATGCTGCTTCAATATATATATAATATATATATATATATATATATATATATATTAATATATATATATCAATTATACAACCTGATTTAGAACACCACAACACTGGATGTTGATCGAGACGAGTTGAGGCGTCTCAGCTTGTTTCTCTATAACTTTAAACCAGTTGGCTGAAATCCCTTCGCGGTGAATGAGGACTGTGAAGACGACCTGGACCTCTCGCCCTGAGACCACATTCTTGAGTGTCTTGAAGCCCATGTAGACCTGTTTATTGGTGGTTGTATCTCAGCTGGTGTAACCTGCTGCAGGTAAGGAAGTGATAAGTTACCTAAGTGAAGGTTCGACCAGACAGTCAAGACTGATGGATTCTCCTCTCCTCCCTTTATTAAATTTGCTTCCGCCTCAGTCCTCCCACACACCCTCGCTGATCTACCTGAACCCGTTCACACACAGGTGAGTCCAGGCATCAGTAATGAAGGAGAAAGAAGATCGGGCTGTGATACAAACAACTTCATGCACACGTGTTGAACACGTGTTGTCGTCCTCCGGCAGGTCATCACGTCTCATCATGTCGGACTGCAGCAGAACTCGGGATGATGCGTTTACTCTCTTTCAATTCCAAAGAGGCGACGAATTACAGCAGACGATCACGTTTTACGACAGGTGGGCGCTAACGTACAATCAGTCAGTGGACCTAGTGGTTAGGGAGTTGGTCTTGGGATCGGAGGGTTGCAGGTTCGAATCCCACCCTAGCCATGGTTGAAATGCCCTTGAGCAAGGTATCTACCCACACTGCTCCAGGGACTGTAACTGACACCCCCTGTAAATATCTGTGATCGCTCTGGATAAAAGACTTTAGACCTGAGAGCAGACTTTAGACCTGAAGCAGACTTTAGACCTGAGAGAGCAGACTTTAGACCTGAGAGAGCAGACTTTAGACCTGAGAGCAGACTTTAGACCTGAGAGAGGCAGACTTTAGACCTGAGAGCAGACTTTAGACCTGAGAGAGCAGACTTTAGACCTGAGAGCAGACTTTAGACCTGAAGAGCAGACTTTAGACCTGAGAGAGCAGACTTTAGACCTGAGAGAGCAGACTTTAGACCTGAGAGCAGACTTAGACCTGAGAGAGCAGACTTTAGACCTGAGAGCAGACTTTAGACCTGAGAGCAGACTTTAGACCTGAGAGAGCAACTTTAGACCTGAGAGAGCAGACTTTAGACCTGAGAGCAGACTTTAGACCTGAGAGAGCAGACTTTAGACCTGAGAGCAGACTTTAGACCTGAGAGAGCAGACTTTAGACCTGAGAGCAGACTTTAGACCTGAGAGAGCAGACTTTACCTGAGAGAGCAGACTTTAGACCTGAGAGAGCAGACTTTAGACCTGAGAGAGCAGACTTTAGACCTGAGAGAGCAGACTTTAGACTGATGAGAGCAGACTTTAGACCTGAGAGCAGACTTTAGACCTGAGAGCAGACTTTAGACCTGAGAGAGCAGAGAGCAGACTTTAGACCTGAGAGAGCAGACTTTAGACCTGAGAGCAGACTTTAGACCTGAGAGCAGACTTTAGACCTGAGAGCAGACTTTAGACCTGAGAGCAGACTTTAGACCTGAGAGAGCAGACTTTAGACCTGAGAGAGCAGACTTTAGACCTGAGAGCAGACTTTAGACCTGCGAGCAGACTTTAGACCTGAGAGAGCAGACTTTAGACCTGAGAGAGCAGACTTTAGACCTGAGAGCAGACTTTAGACCTGAGAGCAGACTTTAGACCTGAAAGAGCAGACTTTAGACCTGAGAGCAGACTTTAGATCTGAGAGAGCTGACTTTAGATCTGAGAGAGCAGACTTTAGATCTGAGAGAGCAGACTTTAGACCTGAGAGCAGACTTTAGATCTGAGAGCAGACTTTAGACCTGAGAGCAGACTTTAGACCTGAGAGCAGACTTTAGACCTGAGAGAGCAGACTTTAGACCTGAGAGCAGACTTTAGACCTGAGAGAGCAGACTTTAGACCTGAGAGCAGACTTTAGACCTGAGAGCAGACTTTAGATCTGAGAGAGCAGACTTTAGACCTGAGAGAGCAGACTTTAGACCTGAGAGCAGACTTTAGACCTGAGAGAGCAGACTTTAGACCTGAGAGAGCAGACTTTAGATCTGAGAGAGCAGACTTTAGACCTGAGAGCAGACTTTAGACCTGAGAGCAGACTTTAGACCTGAGAGCAGACTTTAGACCTGAGAGAGCAGACTTTAGACCTGAGAGCAGACTTTAGACCTGAGAGAGCAGACTTTAGACCTGAGAGCAGACTTTAGACCTGAGAGAGCAGACTTTAGACCTGAGAGCAGACTTTAGACCTGAGAGAGCAGACTTTAGACCTGAGAGCAGACTTTAGATCTGAGAGAGCAGACTTTAGACCTGAGAGAGCAGACTTTAGACCTGAGAGCAGACTTTAGACCTGAGAGCAGACTTTAGACCTGAGAGAGCAGACTTTAGACCTGAGAGAGCAGACTTTAGACCTGAGAGCAGACTTTAGACCTGAGAGCAGACTTTAGACCTGAGAGAGCAGACTTTAGACCTGAGAGAGCAGACTTTAGACCTGAGAGCAGACTTTAGACCTGAGAGAGCTGACTTTAGATCTGAGAGAGCAGACTTTAGATCTGAGAGAGCAGACTTTAGATCTGAGAGCAGACTTTAGACCTGAGAGCAGACTTTAGACCTGAGAGCAGACTTTAGACCTGAGAGAGCAGACTTTAGACCTGAGACGAGCAGACTTTAGACCTGAGAGCAGACTTTAGACCTGAGAGAGCAGACTTTAGACCTGAGAGAGCAGACTTTAGACCTGAGAGAGCAGACTTTAGACCTGAGAGCAGACTTTAGACCTGAGAGAGCAGACTTTAGACCTGAGAGCAGACTTTAGACTGAGAGAGCAGACTTTAGACCTGAGAGAGCAGACTTTAGACCTGAGAGCAGACTTTAGACCTGAGAGCAGACTTTAGACCTGAGAGAGCAGACTTTAGACCTGAGAGAGCAGACTTTAGACCTGAGAGCAGACTTTAGACCTGAGAGCAGACTTTAGACCTGAGAGCAGACTTTAGACCTGAGAGAGCAGACTTTAGACCTGAGAGAGCAGACTTTAGACCTGAGAGCAGACTTTAGACCTGAGAGAGCAGACTTTAGACCTGAGAGCAGACTTTAGACCTGAGAGAGCAGACTTTAGACCTGAGAGCAGACTTTAGACCTGAGAGAGCAGACTTTAGACCTGAGAGAGCAGACTTTAGACCTGAGAGCAGACTTTAGACCTGAGAGCAGACTTTAGACCTGAGAGAGCAGACTTTAGACCTGAGAGAGCAGACTTTAGACCTGAGAGAGCAGACTTTAGACCTGAGAGAGCAGACTTTAGACCTGAGAGCAGACTTTAGACCTGAGAGAGCAGACTTTAGACCTGAGAGCAGACTTTAGACCTGAGAGAGCAGACTTTAGACCTGAGAGAGCAGACTTTAGACCTGAGAGAGCAGACTTTAGACCTGAGAGAGCAGACTTTAGACCTGAGAGCAGACTTTAGACCTGAGAGAGCAGACTTTAGACCTGAGAGCAGACTTTAGACCTGAGAGCAGACTTTAGACCTGAGAGAGCAGACTTTAGACCTGAGAGCAGACTTTAGACCTGAGAGAGCAGACTTTAGACCTGAGAGCAGACTTTAGACCTGAGAGAGCAGACTTTAGACCTGAGAGCAGACTTTAGACCTGAGAGCAGACTTTAGACCTGAGAGCAGACTTTAGACCTGAGAGCAGACTTTAGACCTGAGAGCAGACTTTAGACCTGAGAGAGCAGACTTTAGACCTGAGAGCAGACTTTAGACCTGAGAGCAGACTTTAGACCTGAGAGCAGACTTTAGACCTGAGAGCAGACTTTAGACCTGAGAGAGCAGACTTTAGACCTGAGAGAGCAGACTTTAGACCTGAGAGCAGACTTTAGACCTGAGAGCAGACTTTAGACCTGAGAGAGCAGACTTTAGACCTGAGAGCAGACTTTAGACCTGAGAGAGCAGACTTTAGACCTGAGAGCAGACTTTAGACCTGAGAGCAGACTTTAGACCTGAGAGAGCAGACTTTAGACCTGAGAGCAGACTTTAGACCTGAGAGAGCAGACTTTAGACCTGAGAGCAGACTTTAGACCTGAGAGCAGACTTTAGACCTGAGAGAGCAGACTTTAGACCTGAGAGAGCAGACTTTAGACCTGAGAGCAGACTTTAGACCTGAGAGAGCAGACTTTAGACCTGAGAGCAGACTTTAGACCTGAGAGAGCAGACTTTAGACCTGAGAGAGCAGACTTTAGACCTGAGAGCAGACTTTAGATCTGAGAGAGCAGACTTTAGACCTGAGAGCAGACTTAGACCTGAGAGAGCAGACTTTAGACCTGAGAGAGCAGACTTTAGACCTGAGAGAGCAGACTTTAGACCTGAGAGAGCAGACTTTAGACCTGAGAGAGCAGACTTTAGACCTGAGAGAGCAGACTTTAGACCTGAGAGAGCAGACTTTAGATCTGAGAGCAGACTTTAGACCTGAGAGCAGACTTTAGACCTGAGAGAGCAGACTTTAGACCTGAGAGAGCAGACTTTAGACCTGAGGAGCAGACTTTAGACCTGAGAGAGCAGACTTTAGACCTGAGAGCAGACTTTAGACCTGAGAGCAGACTTTAGACCTGAGAGAGCAGACTTTAGACCTGAGAGCAGACTTTAGACCTGAGGGAGCAGACTTTAGACCTGAGAGCAGACTTTAGACCTGAGAGCAGACTTTAGACCTGAGAGAGCAGACTTTAGACCTGAGAGAGCAGACTTTAGACCTGAGAGCAGACTTTAGACCTGAGAGAGCAGACTTTAGACCTGAGAGAGCAGACTTTAGACCTGAGAGCAGACTTTAGACCTGAGAGAGCAGACTTTAGACTGAGAGCAGACTTTAGACCTGAGAGCAGACTTTAGACCTGAGAGAGCAGACTTTAGACCTGAGAGCAGACTTTAGACTGAGAGAGCAGACTTTAGATCTGAGAGCAGACTTTAGACCTGAGAGAGCAGACTTTAGACCTGAGAGCAGACTTTAGACCTGAGAGCAGACTTTAGACCTGAGAGAGCAGACTTTAGACCTGAGAGAGCAGACTTTAGACCTGAGAGAGCAGACTTTAGACCTGAGAGCAGACTTTAGACCAGAGAGCAGACTTTAGACCTGAGAGAGCAGACTTTAGACCTGAGAGCAGACTTTAGATCTGAGAGCAGACTTTAGACCAGAGAGCAGACTTTAGACCTGAGAGAGCAGACTTTAGACCTGAGAGCAGACTTTAGACCTGAGAGCAGACTTTAGACCTGAGAGAGCAGACTTTAGACCTGAGAGAGCAGACTTTAGACCTGAGAGCAGACTTTAGACCTGAGAGAGCAGACTTTAGACCTGAGAGAGCAGACTTTAGACCTGAGAGAGCAGACTTTAGACCTGAGAGAGCAGACTTTAGACCTGAGAGAGCAGACTTTAGACCTGAGAGAGCAGACTTTAGATCTGAGAGCAGACTTTAGACCTGAGAGCAGACTTTAGATCTGAGAGAGCAGACTTTAGACCTGAGAGCAGACTTTAGACCTGAGAGAGCAGACTTTAGACCTGAGAGAGCAGACTTTAGACCTGAGAGAGCAGACTTTAGACCTGAGAGAGCAGACTTTAGACCTGAGAGAGCAGACTTTAGACCTGAGAGAGCAGACTTTAGATCTGAGAGCAGACTTTAGACCTGAGAGCAGACTTTAGATCTGAGAGCAGACTTTAGACCTGAGAGAGCAGACTTTAGACCTGAGAGAGCAGACTTTAGACCTGAGAACAGACTTTAGACCTGAGAGAGCAGACTTTAGACCTGAGAGCAGACTTTAGACCTGAGAGAGCAGACTTTAGACCTGAGAGAGCAGACTTTAGACCTGAGAGAGCAGACTTTAGACCTGAGAGAGCAGACTTTAGACCTGAGAGCAGACTTTAGACCTGAGAGAGCAGACTTTAGACCTGAGAGCAGACTTTAGACCTGAGAGCAGACTTTAGACCTGAGAGAGCAGACTTTAGACCTGAGAGCAGACTTTAGACCTGAGAGAGCAGACTTTAGACCTGAGAGAGCAGACTTTAGACCTGAGAGAGCAGACTTTAGACCTGAGAGAGCAGACTTTAGACTGGAGAGCAGACTTTAGACCTGAGAGAGCAGACTTTAGACCTGAGAGCAGACTTTAGACCTGAGAGCAGACTTTAGACCTGAGAGCAGACTTTAGACCTGAGAGAGCAGACTTTAGACCTGAGAGAGCAGACTTTAGACCTGAGAGCAGACTTTAGACCTGAGAGCAGACTTTAGACCTGAGAGCAGACTTTAGACCTGAGAGAGCAGACTTTAGACCTGAGAGAGCAGACTTTAGACCTGAGAGAGCAGACTTTAGACCTGAGAGAGCAGACTTTAGACCTGAGAGCAGACTTTAGACAGAGAGCAGACTTTAGACCTGAGAGCAGACTTTAGACCTGAGAGCAGACTTTAGACCTGAGAGCAGACTTTAGACCTGAGAGAGCAGACTTTAGATCTGAGAGCAGACTTTAGACCTGAGAGAGCAGACTTTAGACCTGAGAGAGCAGACTTTAGACCTGAGAGAGCAGACTTTAGACCTGAGAGAGCAGACTTTAGACCTGAGAGCAGACTTTAGACCTGAGAGCAGACTTTAGACCTGAGAGCAGACTTTAGACCTGAGAGCAGACTTTAGACCTGAGAGCAGACTTTAGACCTGAGAGAGCAGACTTTAGACCTGAGAGAGCAGACTTTAGACCTGAGAGCAGACTTTAGACCTGAGAGAGCAGACTTTAGACCTGAGAGAGCAGACTTTAGACCTGAGAGCAGACTTTAGACCTGAGAGAGCAGACTTTAGACCTGAGAGCAGACTTTAGACCTGAGAGAGCAGACTTTAGACCTGAGAGCAGACTTTAGACCTGAGAGAGCAGACTTTAGACCTGAGAGAGCAGACTTTAGACCTGAGAGCAGACTTTAGACCTGAGAGAGCAGACTTTAGACCTGAGGAGCAGACTTTAGACCTGAGAGCAGACTTTAGACCTGAGAGCAGACTTTAGACCTGAGAGCAGACTTTAGACCTGAGAGAGCAGACTTTAGATCTGAGAGCAGACTTTAGACCTGAGAGCAGACTTTAGACCTGAGAGAGCAGACTTTAGACCTGAGAGAG
>CM014091.1:34538595-34559682 GCA_004119915.2 Collichthys lucidus
AAACACATTTGTCTTTTATTTTGAAAGGTCTGCTAGCTCCTGATGCTACAGTGACTTCCTGCTTACGTTGTTGATTGCTCTTGATTGGACGGCGTAACTTGTGTTTCCTAGCAACAGGTGTGTGTGGCTTACCCGGCGGTGCCGGCAGTGGTTCTGGTCCCAGTAAGGCCAGTTTGAGGTCCTGATAGAGGCCGGTCTGAGCAGCTTGCTCCAGCATGCCTTTACTGCCGTCCACTCCCACAAACAGCCTGAAGCCCAGTTTAACCATCTACACACACACACACACACAAATAACTACAGTTCCCATCATGCTACAGGGCATGTAAACAGGAAATACAATGTTGCCTTCAGAGTTAGCTGTGAGCTACAACTTAAACCTTTAACTTCACATATAATCAGATAGCATCCATTAGCATTAGCTGAATTAGCATGCTAAAGTAGCTAACCGCTAATTAACTGCTGCTAACTGAATCTGCCATTAGCATGCTAACAGAACCGGGCTCAGCAGCCGGACCGGGCTGGAGCACCGAGCTGATTCACAGACTCTATGATGGAAACATTGATCAGGAGCAGCAGAGCTAAAGCTAATATAACAAAGCTAACACAGCTAACACTGAGGATCCAGCTGGTTTGGAGCTAGTGCTAACATTAGCTCACTGCTAACATTAGCTCACTGCTAACATTAGCTCACTGCTAACATTAGCTTCCATTACTTGATGGAACCATCGATCAGCAGTGAAACGCTAACTGTAGTTAGCTCGGTCAGTCATGTAGCTAACTGAACTGACTCAGCCCAGGATGCCAGGAGCCAAAACCACCTGATAGACTGCAGTGTTCACTGTTAGACTGGACACTGCCGGTTCAGAGGTTCTGTCTCTGTGTTCACTGTTAGACTGGACACTGCCGGTTCAGAGGTTCTGTCTCTGTGTTCACTGTTAGACTGGACTCTGCCGGTTCAGAGGTTCTGTCTCTGTGTTCACTGTTAGACTGGACACTGTTGGTTCAGAGGTTCTGTCTCTGTGTTTACTGTTAGACTGGACACTGCTGGTTCAGAGGTTCTGTCGCTGTGTTCACTGTTAGACTGGACACTGCCGGTTCAGAGGTTCTGTCTCTGTGTTCACTGTTAGACTGGACACTGCCGGTTCAGAGGTTCTGTCTCTGTGTTCACTGTTAGACTGGACTCTGCCGGTTCAGAGGTTCTGTCTCTGTGTTCACTGTTAGACTGGACACTGTTGGTTCAGAGGTTCTGTCTCTGTGTTTACTGTTAGACTGGACACTGCTGGTTCAGAGGTTCTGTCGCTGTGTTCACTGTTAGACTGGACACTGCCGGTTCAGAGGTTCTGTCTCTGTGTTCACTGTTAGACTGGACACTGCCGGTTCAGAGGTTCTGTCCCTGTTCACTGTTAGACTGGACACTGCCGGTTCAGAGGTTCTGTCTCTGTGTTCACTGTTAGACTGGACACTGCCGGTTCAGAGGTTCTGTCTCTGTGTTCACTGTTAGACTGGACACTGCCGGTTCAGAGGTTCTGTCTCTGTGTTCACTGTTAGACTGGACACTGCCGGTTCAGAGGTTCTGTCTCTGTGTTCACTGTTAGACTGGACACTGCCGGTTCAGAGGTTCTGTCTCTGTGTTTACTGTTAGACTGGACACTGTTGGTTCAGAGGTTCTGTCTCTGTGTTTACTGTTAGACTGGACACTGCCGGTTCAGAGGTTCTGTCGCTGTGTTCACTGTTAGACTGGACACTGCCGGTTCAGAGGTTCTGTCTCTGTGTTCACTGTTAGACTGGACACTGCCGGTTTCAGAGGTTCTGTCTCTGTGTTCACTGTTAGACTGGACACTGCCGGTTCAGAGGTTCTGTCTCTGTGTTCACTGTTAGACTGGACACTGCCGGTTCAGAGGTTCTGTCTCTGTGTTCACTGTTAGACTGGACACTGCCGGTTCAGAGGTTCTGTCTCTGTGTTCACTGTTAGACTGGACACTGCCGGTTCAGAGGTTCTGTCTCTGTGTTCACTGTTAGACTGGACACTGCCGGTTCAGAGGTTCTGTCTCTGTGTTCACTGTTAGACTGGACACTGCCGGTTCAGAGGTTCTGTCTCTGTGTTCACTGTTAGACTGGACGCTGCCGGTTCAGAGGTTCTGTTTGGTCCTGGGTCAAACTACTTCCTGTTTCATGGAGACTCTAAAGCATTTTATCAACATTGGACTTCCAGAATAAAGTTTGACCACTCAGCCCAACACACTGACTCTTTAAACTGGACTTTCAAACGGTCTTACCACTCTAGCGACCCATCCAGACCCACACGCCACGTCCAGAACCAGAGCGTCTTCCGGATTCCCAGAGAAGTGATCAGACAGGAAGTTTACTGCCAGGTCCGGTGCGCGGTAACTCATCAGGGTGTGATCCTGTGAAGAAATGCTAAACCCGTTCAGAACCAAAACCAGGAGCCAAAAGAGGCGGACAGAGCTGCAGAGATAGATAAAAATGTTAAAGCAAAACCTGAACAGAACCAGCTTCTTCGGACTGACCTCTTCATAGTTCTCTGCCCAGCTGTCATAGAACTGAACCTGGTCTTTCGGATCACGACTTTTACAGGACTGGAATGCGGCCCTCGCATCGTCGGCAGTTCTGCTGGAGTCCGACATGACGACTTCAAACCTGGCAGAGGAAGAGGACAGCTGAGGACGGAGAACTGTTACACAGAACCATCTGGAAGCAGCAGCTATGCTAACCTGTTTAGCAGGTTTCTTGTGTTAGTACCTGAGTCCCTGCTGGTCTGGATGCCGTCTCTGGATCTACAGCTCAGGTTCTGGTTCTAGAGTGAAGTTCTGATTCAGTCAACAGCTTCAGGATGAACCTGAGAAGTCAGATTAGTGTTCATGCCCCGGCGTGACCCGTGCAGAGTCAGAACGTTGTCCGTCCTCCATGTGTTAGCATGGTTTGTTGGCTCCAGCTGATCATGACTCATCAAATCCTCCCTGCAACCGACCAATGAGAATCAGCCTGTGCTGATATGACCATGTGATCCAGACGGGGTCAAAGTCAAGCTTGATTAGACCTGATACGCTGCTTATTAATTACTTTGATTCATACCTGTCCAGGTAAACAGCTGCTCCCACACACAGACAGGAGCAAAGTGTTAAAGGTGTGTCACCATGAACCAATCAGAAGACTGTGAACAAAGATCAGAACAACTTCCTGTTTAAATGTCCTTCATCGTGTGTGACTTCCTGTCAGTCAGCTGATACGCGATGATCGATCACCTTAATGTTCATATAAGTACATTTCCTGTTTGTTATCTAACACTGTGATGACACAGCACACTGAAGCTGAAGATGGTGTGACGTCTCACTCTGATCACATCTCTGAGGACAAAACTGTCCTGACTCATGAAATACCGTCTTCATCTGTAAGAGACATGGATCAGATTTTAATGCTCTGTATGTAGAGCCATCAGATTCACAGTATATGAACTGAAGCTACATAAATAAGACACATAACTACAGGGAAGGTGAAAGAGAGACAACCAATCATGGACGCACCTGCCGTGCAGAAGAACATGACCCAGAGAACAGATCCATCATGATGTGACCAGAGAACAGATCCATCATGATGTGACCAGAGAACAGATCCATCATGACGTGACCAGAGAACAGATCCATCATGATGTGACCCGAAACAGATCCATCATGATGTGACCAGAGAACAGATCCATCATGATGTGACCAGAGAACAGATCCATCATGATGTGACCAGAGAACAGATCCATCATGATGTGACCCAGAGAACAGATCCATCATGATGTGACCAGAGAACAGATCCATCATGATGTGACCCAGAGAACAGATCCATCATGATGTGACCAGAGAACAGATCCATCATGATGTGACCAGAGAACAGATCCATCATGATGTGACCAGAGAACAGATCCATCATGATGTGACCAGAGAACAGATCCATCATGATGTGACCAGAGAA
Organism: Collichthys lucidus; assembly: GCA_004119915.2. Lineage (NCBI taxonomy): Eukaryota > Metazoa > Chordata > Actinopteri > Sciaenidae > Collichthys > Collichthys lucidus. The sequence continues at coordinate 34,542,574 of CM014091.1, forward strand.
CAGATCCATCATGATGTGACCAGAGAACAGATCCATCATGATGTGACCAGAGAACAGATCCATCATGATGTGACCAGAGAACAGATCCATCATGATGTGACCCAGAGAACAGATCCATCATGATGTGACCAGAGAACAGATCCATCATGATGTGACCAGAGAACAGATCCATCATGACGTGACCCAGAGAACAGATCCATCATGACGTGACCAGAGAACAGATCCATCATGATGTGACCAGAGAACAGATCCATCATGATGTGACCCAGAGAACAGATCCATCATGATGTGACCCAGAGAACAGATCCATCATGACGTGACCAGAGAACAGATCCATCATGACGTGACCCAGAGAACAGATCCATCATGATGTGACCAGAGAACAGATCCATCATGATGTGACCAGAGAACAGATCCATCATGATGTGACCAGAGAACAGATCCATCATGATGTGACCCAGAGAACAGATCCATCATGATGTGACCAGAGAACAGATCCATCATGACGTGACCAGAGAACAGATCCATCATGATGTGACCAGAGAACAGATCCATCATGACGTGACCAGAGAACAGATCCATCATGATGTGACCAGAGAACAGATCCATCATGATGTGACCAGAGAACAGATCCATCATGATGTGACCAGAGAACAGATCCATCATGACGTGACCCAGAGAACAGATCCATCATGATGTGACCCAGAGAACAGATCCATCATGATGTGACCAGAGAACAGATCCATCATGATGTGACCAGAGAACAGATCCATCATGACGTGACCCAGAGAACAGATCCATCATGATGTGACCAGAGAACAGATCCATCATGATGTGACCAGAGAACAGATCCATCATGATGTGACCAGAGAACAGATCCATCATGATGTGACCAGAGAACAGATCCATCATGATGTGACCAGAGAACAGATCCATCATGATGTGACCAGAGAACAGATCCATCATGATGTGACCCAGAGAACAGATCCATCATGATGTGACCAGAGAACAGATCCATCATGATGTGACCAGAGAACAGATCCATCATGACGTGACCCAGAGAACAGATCCATCATGACGTGACCCAGAGAACAGATCCATCATGACGTGACCAGAGAACAGATCCATCATGACGTGACCAGAGAACAGATCCATCATGACGTGACCAGAGAACAGATCCATCATGATGTGACCAGAGAACAGATCCATCATGACGTGACCAGAGAACAGATCCATCATGACGTGACCAGAGAACAGATCCATCATGACGTGACCCAGAGAACAGATCCATCATAATGTGACCAGAGAACAGATCCATCATGATGTGACCAGAGAACAGATCCATCATGATGTGACCAGAGAACAGATCCATCATGACGTGACCCAGAGAACAGATCCATCATGACGTGACCAGAGAACAGATCCATCATGATGTGACCCAGAGAACAGATCCATCATGACGTGACCCAGAGAACAGATCCATCATGACGTGACCCAGAGAACAGATCCATCATGACGTGACCCAGAGAACAGATCCATCATGATGTGACCCAGAGAACAGATCCATCATGATGTGACCAGAGAACAGATCCATCATGACGTGACCAGAGAACAGATCCATCATGATGTGACCAGAGAACAGATCCATCATGATGTGACCAGAGAACAGATCCATCATGATGTGACCAGAGAACAGATCCATCATGACGTGACCCAGAGAACAGATCCATCATGACGTGACCAGAGAACAGATCCATCATGATGTGACCCAGAGAACAGATCCATCATGACGTGACCCAGAGAACAGATCCATCATGACGTGACCCAGAGAACAGATCCATCATGACGTGACCCAGAGAACAGATCCATCATGACGTGACCCAGAGAACAGATCCATCATGATGTGACCCAGAGAACAGATCCATCATGATGTGACCAGAGAACAGATCCATCATGATGTGACCAGAGAACAGATCCATCATGATGTGACCAGAGAACAGATCCATCATGATGTGACCAGAGAACAGATCCATCATGATGTGACCAGAGAACAGATCCATCATGATGTGACCAGAGAACAGATCCATCATGATGTGACCAGAGAACAGATCCATCATGATGTGACCAGAGAACAGATCCATCATGATGTGACCAGAGAACAGATCCATCATGATGTGACCCAGAGAACAGATCCATCATGATGTGACCAGAGAACAGATCCATCACGATGTGACCAGAGAACAGATCCATCATGATGTGACCAGAGAACAGATCCATCATGATGTGACCAGAGAACAGATCCATCATGATGTGACCAGAGAACAGATCCATCATGATGTGACCAGAGAACAGATCCATCATGACGTGACCCAGAGAACAGATCCATCATGATGTGACCAGAGAACAGATCCATCATGATGTGACCAGAGAACAGATCCATCATGATGTGACCCAGAGAACAGATCCATCATGATGTGACCAGAGAACAGATCCATCATGATGTGACCAGAGAACAGATCCATCATGATGTGACCAGAGAACAGATCCATCATGACGTGACCAGAGAACAGATCCATCATGATGTGACCAGAGAACAGATCCATCATGATGTGACCCAGAGAACAGATCCATCATGATGTGACCCAGAGAACAGATCCATCATGACGTGACCAGAGAACAGATCCATCATGATGTGACCAGAGAACAGATCCATCATGATGTGACCAGAGAACAGATCCATCATGATGTGACCAGAGAACAGATCCATCATGATGTGACCAGAGAACAGATCCATCATGACGTGACCCAGAGAACAGATCCATCATGATGTGACCCAGAGAACAGATCCATCATGATGTGACCCAGAGAACAGATCCATCATGATGTGACCCAGAGAACAGATCCATCATGATGTGACCAGAGAACAGATCCATCATGATGTGACCAGAGAACAGATCCATCACGATGTGACCAGAGAACAGATCCATCATGACGTGACCCAGAGAACAGATCCATCATGATGTGACCCAGAGAACAGATCCATCATGATGTGACCCAGAGAACAGATCCATCATGATGTGACCCAGAGAACAGATCCATCATGATGTGACCCAGAGAACAGATCCATCATGATGTGACCCAGAGAACAGATCCATCACGACGTGACCAGAGAACAGATCCATCATGATGTGACCAGAGAACAGATCCATCATGATGTGACCAGAGAACAGATCCATCATGATGTGACCAGAGAACAGATCCATCATGACGTGACCAGAGAACAGATCCATCATGATGTGACCAGAGAACAGATCCATCATGATGTGACCAGAGAACAGATCCATCATGATGTGACCAGAGAACAGATCCATCATGATGTGACCAGAGAACAGATCCATCATGATGTGACCAGAGAACAGATCCATCATGATGTGACCAGAGAACAGATCCATCATGATGTGACCAGAGAACAGATCCATCATGATGTGACCAGAGAACAGATCCATCATGACGTGACCAGAGAACAGATCCATCATGATGTGACCCAGAGAACAGATCCATCATGATGTGACCCAGAGAACAGATCCATCATGATGTGACCCAGAGAACAGATCCATCATGATGTGACCAGAGAACAGATCCATCATGATGTGACCCAGAGAACAGATCCATCATGATGTGACCAGAGAACAGATCCATCATGATGTGACCAGAGAACAGATCCATCATGATGTGACCAGAGAACAGATCCATCATGATGTGACCAGAGAACAGATCCATCATGATGTGACCAGAGAACAGATCCATCATGATGTGACCAGAGAACAGATCCATCATGACGTGACCCAGAGAACAGATCCATCATGACGTGACCAGAGAACAGATCCATCATGATGTGACCAGAGAACAGATCCATCATGATGTGACCAGAGAACAGATCCATCATGACGTGACCAGAGAACAGATCCATCATGATGTGACCAGAGAACAGATCCATCATGATGTGACCAGAGAACAGATCCATCATGATGTGACCAGAGAACAGATCCATCATGATGTGACCCAGAGAACAGATCCATCATGATGTGACCAGAGAACAGATCCATCATGACGTGACCAGAGAACAGATCCATCATGATGTGACCAGAGAACAGATCCATCATGATGTGACCAGAGAACAGATCCATCATGATGTGACCAGAGAACAGATCCATCATGACGTGACCCAGAGAACAGATCCATCATGATGTGACCAGAGAACAGATCCATCATGATGTGACCAGAGAACAGATCCATCATGATGTGACCAGAGAACAGATCCATCATGATGTGACCAGAGAACAGATCCATCATGATGTGACCCAGAGAACAGATCCATCATGACGTGACCAGAGAACAGATCCATCATGACGTGACCAGAGAACAGATCCATCATGATGTGACCAGAGAACAGATCCATCATGATGTGACCAGAGAACAGATCCATCATGATGTGACCAGAGAACAGATCCATCATGATGTGACCAGAGAACAGATCCATCATGACGTGACCAGAGAACAGATCCATCATGATGTGACCAGAGAACAGATCCATCATGATGTGACCAGAGAACAGATCCATCATGATGTGACCAGAGAACAGATCCATCATGATGTGACCAGAGAACAGATCCATCATGACGTGACCAGAGAACAGATCCATCATGATGTGACCAGAGAACAGATCCATCATGACGTGACCAGAGAACAGATCCATCATGATGTGACCAGAGAACAGATCCATCACGATGTGACCAGAGAACAGATCCATCATGATGTGACCAGAGAACAGATCCATCATGATGTGACCAGAGAACAGATCCATCATGATGTGACCAGAGAACAGATCCATCATGATGTGACCAGAGAACAGATCCATCATGACGTGACCCAGAGAACAGATCCATCATGATGTGACCAGAGAACAGATCCATCATGACGTGACCAGAGAACAGATCCATCATGATGTGACCAGAGAACAGATCCATCATGATGTGACCCAGAGAACAGATCCATCATGATGTGACCAGAGAACAGATCCATCATGATGTGACCAGAGAACAGATCCATCATGATGTGACCCAGAGAACAGATCCATCATGATGTGACCAGAGAACAGATCCATCATGACGTGACCAGAGAACAGATCCATCATGATGTGACCAGAGAACAGATCCATCATGATGTGACCAGAGAACAGATCCATCATGATGTGACCAGAGAACAGATCCATCATGATGTGACCAGAGAACAGATCCATCATGATGTGACCCAGAGAACAGATCCATCATGATGTGACCAGAGAACAGATCCATCATGACGTGACCAGAGAACAGATCCATCATGATGTGACCAGAGAACAGATCCATCATGATGTGACCAGAGAACAGATCCATCATGATGTGACCAGAGAACAGATCCATCATGATGTGACCAGAGAACAGATCCATCATGATGTGACCCAGAGAACAGATCCATCATGATGTGACCAGAGAACAGATCCATCATGATGTGACCAGAGAACAGATCCATCATGACGTGACCAGAGAACAGATCCATCATGACGTGACCCAGAGAACAGATCCATCATGATGTGACCCAGAGAACAGATCCATCATGATGTGACCCAGAGAACAGATCCATCATGATGTGACCCAGAGAACAGATCCATCATGATGTGACCAGAGAACAGATCCATCATGACGTGACCAGAGAACAGATCCATCATGATGTGACCAGAGAACAGATCCATCATGATGTGACCAGAGAACAGATCCATCATGATGTGACCAGAGAACAGATCCATCATGATGTGACCAGAGAACAGATCCATCATGACGTGACCCAGAGAACAGATCCATCATGATGTGACCAGAGAACAGATCCATCATGATGTGACCAGAGAACAGATCCATCATGATGTGACCAGAGAACAGATCCATCATGATGTGACCAGAGAACAGATCCATCATGACGTGACCAGAGAACAGATCCATCATGATGTGACCAGAGAACAGATCCATCATGATGTGACCAGAGAACAGATCCATCATGATGTGACCAGAGAACAGATCCATCATGATGTGACCAGAGAACAGATCCATCATGATGTGACCAGAGAACAGATCCATCATGACGTGACCAGAGAACAGATCCATCATGACGTGACCAGAGAACAGATCCATCATGACGTGACCAGAGAACAGATCCATCATGATGTGACCAGAGAACAGATCCATCATGATGTGACCCAGAGAACAGATCCATCATGATGTGACCAGAGAACAGATCCATCATGATGTGACCAGAGAACAGATCCATCATGATGTGACCAGAGAACAGATCCATCATGACGTGACCAGAGAACAGATCCATCACGATGTGACCAGAGAACAGATCCATCATGATGTGACCAGAGAACAGATCCATCATGATGTGACCCAGAGAACAGATCCATCATGATGTGACCAGAGAACAGATCCATCATGATGTGACCAGAGAACAGATCCATCATGATGTGACCAGAGAACAGATCCATCATGACGTGACCAGAGAACAGATCCATCATGACGTGACCAGAGAACAGATCCATCATGACGTGACCAGAGAACAGATCCATCATGATGTGACCCAGAGAACAGATCCATCATGATGTGACCAGAGAACAGATCCATCATGACGTGACCAGAGAACAGATCCATCATGACGTGACCAGAGAACAGATCCATCATGACGTGACCAGAGAACAGATCCATCATGATGTGACCAGAGAACAGATCCATCATGACGTGACCAGAGAACAGATCCATCATGACGTGACCAGAGAACAGATCCATCATGACGTGACCAGAGAACAGATCCATCATGACGTGACCAGAGAACAGATCCATCATGATGTGACCAGAGAACAGATCCATCATGATGTGACCAGAGAACAGATCCATCATGATGTGACCCAGAGAACAGATCCATCATGATGTGACCCAGAGAACAGATCCATCATGATGTGACCAGAGACAGATCCATCACGATGTGACCAGAGAACAGATCCATCATGATGTGACCAGAGAACAGATCCATCATGATGTGACCAGAGAACAGATCCATCATGATGTGACCAGAGAACAGATCCATCATGATGTGACCAGAGAACAGATCCATCATGATGTGACCAGAGAACAGATCCATCATGATGTGACCAGAGAACAGATCCATCATGATGTGACAGAGAACAGATCATGATGTGACCAGAGAACAGATCCATCATGATGTGACCAGAGAACAGATCCATCATGACGTGACCAGAGAACAGATCCATCATGATGTGACCAGAGAACAGATCCATCATGATGTGACCCAGAGAACAGATCCATCATGATGTGACCAGAGAACAGATCCATCATGATGTGACCAGAGAACAGATCCATCATGATGTGACCCAGAGAACAGATCCATCGATGTGACCAGAGAACAGATCCATCATGATGTGACCCAGAGAACAGATCCATCATGATGTGACCAGAGAACAGATCCATCATGATGTGACCATAGAACAGATCCATCATGATGTGACCAGAGAACAGATCCATCATGATGTGACCAGAGAACAGATCCATCATGATGTGACCAGAGAACAGATCCATCATGATGTGACCAGAGAACAGATCCATCATGACGTGACCAGAGAACAGATCCATCATGATGTGACCAGAGAACAGATCCATCATGATGTGACCAGAGAACAGATCCATCATGATGTGACCCAGAGAACAGATCCATCATGATGTGACCAGAGAACAGATCCATCATGATGTGACCAGAGAACAGATCCATCATGATGTGACCAGAGAACAGATCCATCACGATGTGACCAGAGAACAGATCCATCATGATGTGACCAGAGAACAGATCCATCATGATGTGACCAGAGAACAGATCCATCATGATGTGACCAGAGAACAGATCCATCATGATGTGACCAGAGAACAGATCCATCATGATGTGACCAGAGAACAGATCCATCATGATGTGACCAGAGAACAGATCCATCATGATGTGACCAGAGAACAGATCCATCGATGTGACCAGAGAACAGATCCATCATGATGTGACCAGAGAACAGATCCATCATGATGTGACCAGAGAACAGATCCATCGATGTGACCAGAGAACAGATCCATCATGATGTGACCAGAGAACAGATCCATCATGATGTGACCAGAGAACAGATCCATCATGATGTGACCAGAGAACAGATCCATCATGTGTGACCAGAGAACAGATCCATCATGATGTGACCAGAGAACAGATCCATCATGATGTGACCAGAGAACAGATCCATCATGATGTGACCAGAGAACAGATCCATCATGATGTGACCAGAGAACAGATCCATCATGATGTGACCAGAGAGAACAGATCCATCATGATGTGACCAGAGAACAGATCCATCATGACGTGACCAGAGAACAGATCCATCATGATGTGACCAGAGAACAGATCCATCACATGATGTGACCAGAGAACAGATCCATCATGATGTGACCAGAGAACAGATCCATCATGATGTGACCCAGAGAACAGATCCATCATGATGTGACCAGAGAACAGATCCATCATGATGTGACCAGAGAACAGATCCATCATGATGTGACCAGAGAACAGATCCATCATGATGTGACCAGAGAACAGATCCATCATGATGTGACCAGAGAACAGATCCATCATGATGTGACCAGAGAACAGATCCATCATGATGTGACCAGAGAACAGATCCATCATGACGTGACCAGAGAACAGATCCATCATGATGTGACCAGAGAACAGATCCATCATGATGTGACCAGAGAACAGATCCATCATGATGTGACCAGAGAACAGATCCATCATGATGTGACCAGAGAACAGATCCATCATGATGTGACCAGAGAACAGATCCATCATGATGTGACCAGAGAACAGATCCATCATGATGTGACCAGAGAACAGATCCATCATGACGTGACCAGAGAACAGATCCATCATGATGTGACCAGAGAACAGATCCATCATGATGTGACCCAGAGAACAGATCCATCATGATGTGACCAGAGAACAGATCCATCATGATGTGACCAGAGAACAGATCCATCATGATGTGACCAGAGAACAGATCCATCATGATGTGACCAGAGAACAGATCCATCATGACGTGACCAGAGAACAGATCCATCATGATGTGACCAGAGAACAGATCCATCATGATGTGACCAGAGAACAGATCCATCATGACGTGACCAGAGAACAGATCCATCATGATGTGACCAGAGAACAGATCCATCATGATGTGACCAGAGAACAGATCCATCATGATGTGACCAGAGAACAGATCCATCATGATGTGACCAGAGAACAGATCCATCATGACGTGACCAGAGAACAGATCCATCATGATGTGACCAGAGAACAGATCCATCATGATGTGACCAGAGAACAGATCCATCATGATGTGACCAGAGAACAGATCCATCAGCTTATTTGTCCTCAGTCCAAACACTGTAAAGTCACTTCAGACCTCCATGATGTCACTAGTTCAAACCAGAACCAGAAGAAACTTTCAGACAGACGAGTGAAGTTTCTTAAAATTCTCAGTCTTAAGGATCGTAGAAGAAAGACCTCACGAGAACTGAGTGATGAGATCAACACCACAATGACTGAGGGAGCAACAGCGTCTTCAAGAACTGAGAGAAAGTGTGAAGAAGGACTTGTTGGCAGAATATCAGCCAAGAAACAAACTGACAGAGAAACGCAGTGAGGAAGATGGTATGAAGAAACACAGTTACACACAGCATGCATCATGGATATACCTGCATCATCTGTGGCACGTTCAAGGAAGCTGCAGGAGAACATTAGTGTTATAGAAATATAATTCATATTGACACAACGACAGAGAGATGTGCTGCTTCATTATAGGCCAACAGCTGAAACTACATCACGTGACGTCACTGTAATTGTTTGTAAATGAATTAATTTAATTAGAACAATAAAAGGTTTTAATCATGTAATGAACAGTTTAATAACGTGGCTCCTGTGCAGAGCAGAGGACTACAAACATGGCGAACACGTCAGAGTGAGTCATCACCTCCACACACGATCTCTGTCCAGCCTCATCGCGAGCTCCTCCGCGCAGCCTCCCTGCATCCGAGCGCGAGCATCACTGCGCGAGCATCACTGCGCACCGAGACCGAGACCCAGACCCAGACCGGCCCCCGAGCGGACGACGGCTCGACATATGAAGGCTTCGTCTCCCGGAGCAGCTGCGTGTTTTCGGTGATCCCGGTCCTCGTGGCCGCTGTATGGCTGTGAAGTGACGGGCTCGTTGGTCGGTGTCTCCGTGTCTTCTCCCGCAGCATCCTGCCCTCATCCACAAAATGGCGGACATCATCGAGCTGGGACCCGCCTATGGTGAGAACCGAGCCGGACCGGACCGGACCGGACCGGGCCTTTCTGCTTCTGTCCGCCGCTTAATGTCGAACCGAGGCCGTTAAACGGCGCGTGTGTGGCCGTGTCGTGATTTCATGTCGTCTGACCGTCAGTATAACAGGTGTAGGAGCCAAGATGTCGGCTGGTCTCCACCCATCAGCCGTTACGAACCGTTACCAGCCGTTACGAGCCGTTACCAGCCGTTACCGGCCGTTACGAGCCGTTATCAGCCGTTACCAGCCGTTATCAGCCGTTACGAGCCGTTACCAGCCGTTACCAGCCGTTACGAGCCGTTACCAGCCGTTATCAGCCGTTACGAGCCGTTATCTGTGTCACTGCATCGGCCTTGTCGCTCATTAATTTTCCCGCCTCGCCGTGACTGACGGTTTGGACCTTTGCTGTGGCCTCAGCTCCGGCCTCCATCTTATCATTCCCAAACAAACAAACTACAGAAGATGGAGTTCTCCATCAGGACGCTGAGCTCACTGTCAGCCAATCAGAGCAGCAGCATCCCGACAGGCGCGCCAAACGGGGCGTCCACGCGCTCCCTGCGTGCGCGCGCGTGCCAGCCGGGGTGGTATAGGGTGACGTCATGTCTGTACCCAGCGCTGTTTTGACAAAAAGAACCTGCAGAACCACACAGAACCCGCAGAACCACACAGAACATGCAGAACCACACAGAACCTGCAGAACCACAAAGAACCTGCAGAACCACAAAGAACCTGCAGAACCACACAGAACATGCAGAACCACACAGAACATGCAGAACCACACAGAACCTGCAGAACCACACAGAACATGCAGAACCACACAGAACCCGCAGAACCACGAAGAACCTGCAGAACCACACAGAACCTGCAGAACCACAAAGAACCTGCAGAACCACACAGAACATGCAGAACCACACAGAACATTCAGAACCACAAAGAACCTGCAGAACCACACAGAACATGCAGAACCACACAGAACATTCAGAACCACAAAGAACCTGCAGAACCACACAGAACCACACAGAACATGCAGAACCACACAGAACATGCAGAACCACACAGAACCCGCAGAACCACACAGAACATGCAGAACCACAAAGAACCTGCAGAACCACAAAGAACCTGCAGAACTACACAGAACCACACAGAACATGCAGAACCACACAGGACCCGCAGAACCACACAGAACCTGCAGAACCACAGACTGCTCACTGTGATGTAAGACAGAGGAATCAGCTGTTTGATTCATCGATCAGCTGGTCTACAGTCTGATTGTTTATTAATTATTATTTTAAATATAAATGTGACATCACTGTTAGTAAACTGGACCGCGACCGACGACGAGTGTGTGTGTGTGTGTGTGTGTGTGTGTGTGTGTGTGTGTGTGTGTCTCTGTCTGTTGATGGTGGATGAGGTAAACAGCTGATGTCAGAGTCATCGTGGAAAAACAAAGATTCTCTGTCCACCAAACAAAGACAACACACTCACACACACACACTCACACACACACACACACACACACTCACACACACACACTCACACACACCACAACTCCTCCTCTTTCTCCTGGTGACATCACTTCCTGCCTCAGTGAGCTTCATTTCCTGTGACGAGGAGATAACGCCGTCCCACAGTTCAGTGCGGCCGTCATGGAGAAGTGGAGCGTGTGGATAGGAATAGCAGGAAGAGGGATATTTCTTGTTGCATGATGGGAAATGTAGTCTCCAGCTGCTCTGTTTTGAATCAGTGAATCGTCCTCGTGTTTGCTGTCATGTGACTTTGTCTGTGTGGTTCTGTTCTCACATGTCCTTTCTGTCCGGGTCTGTCTCAGCCATGTCTCCGGTCCTGGCGGGCTTCCTGGGAGCTGGTGTTCTGGTTCTTGTCGTCGTGGTTCTGGGCTGCTGTGGTCCTTCTGTCAGCGGTACCTGCGAATCTCCGGACGCTACAAGCTGCATGGCGACCGTTACTGCGACGCCGAGGACCCGCCCTACAAGTTCATCCACATGCTGAAGGGCATCAGTATTTACCCAGAATCCCTCAGCAGCAGCAAGCGGATCGTCCGCGGAGTGGATCCGCATTCACGCTCTGACCGCGGCGGAGAGCGAGGCTGCCCCGCCACCACGGGGAGGGGCATGGTGCTGGTGGACGCGGAGAACAACATCCTGGACGTCCCGGGTCAGCTGCAGATGAGTCACCTGGTCCCCCCCGCCGGGTCGGGCCCCGCCCATAGCCAGGCCCGGCTGGAGCGGGCGCTGCCCGTCCGCGCAGACTACTGCTGCCTGGACAGCAGCTCGGCCAGCAGCAGCCAGACCAGCAGCAAGACGGCGTCCCCGTTCACCCCCGCCTCGTCGGACCCGGAGCCGGAGCCGGAGCCCAGCCTGGGCGCCATCAGCCTCACCGTCGACTACAACTTCCCCAAGAAGGCGCTGGTGGTGACCATCGTCGGTGCCCGCGGCCTGCCCGCCATCGACGAGCAGGCGGGAAGCTCGGACCCGTACGTGAAGATGACAATCCTGCCGGAGAAGAAGCATCGCGTGAAGACCCGCGTGCTAAGGAAGACTCTGGACCCGCTGTTCGACGAGACCTTCACCTTCTACGGCGTGGCCTACAGCTCGCTGCCCGAGCTCACCCTGCACTTCCTGGTCCTCAGCTTCGACCGCTTCGCCCGCGATGACGTCATCGGGGAGGCTGTGGTGCCGCTGAAAGGCGTGGACCCGAGCACGGGCCGGGTCCACCTGAGCCAGCAGATCACTAAGAGGAACATGCAGGTGAGTCCACGACCTGGTCCGGTCCGGTCTGTGATTTGAAACCAAAGACAGTCATGAAGGGAAATTTATTATTAAATCACCTGATTTATTCATGACGAGGCTCATTAATATTCAGGCTCATTAATATTCAGGCTCGTTAATATTCAGGCTTGTTAATATTCAGGCTCGTTAATATTCAGACTCGTTAATATTCCGGCTCGTTAATATTCAGGCTTGTTAATATTCAGGCTCGTTAATATTCAGACTCGTTAATATTCAGTCTCTCCTGTTGTTGTTGTTGTTCTGGTTCTGACCCGTGGACGTGTGTCATCGAGGTAATCAGATTACAGCGTGTCTGTCTTTATCACGTTAAAATGTCTGACGAGGTCACGTTAAGACCAGCTGTCTGATGACATCATCGTCCATGTGACATCATGACAGACATCCGTTTGTCAGACTGATGGACGCCGTGTTTCTGCTGCAGTCGCCATGACGACAGACAAACTGTTTGTTTGGATCCACGAGTCGAGAACACGTTACGTCTCCACTCTAGTTCATTAAACTGGTTCTGGTTCTGTATGAATAATTATGTTTCATTGTGTGTGTGTGTGTGTGTGTGTGTGTGTGTGTGTGTGTGTGTGTGTCAGTGTGAGACTCGTGGCGAGCTGCTGGCGTCTCTGTCCTACCAGCCGGTGTCTCATCGTCTCAGCGTGGTCGTCCTGAAGGCTCGACACCTCCCGAAGATGGACATCACCGGCCTGTCAGCAAGTGAGTGCCCCGGAGCATTGTGGGAATTTGTGTCTCTTCTGAACACGATTGGTCAGCTTTGTGTAACGTTGCCATGGTTTCCCCGTAGACCCGTACGTGAAGGTGAACGTCTTCTACGGACGCAAACGCATCGCCAAGAAGAAAACCCACGTGAAGAAGTGCACGCTGAACCCGGTCTTCAACGAGTCCTTCATCTACGACATCCCGCCCGAGCTGCTGCCCGAGATCTCCGTGGAGTTCCTGGTGGTCGACTTCGACCGGACCACCAAGAACGAGGTGCTGGGCCGCCTGCTGCTCGGCCTGCACAGCCCCGCCCCCTCCGGCGCCACCCACTGGAGGGAGGTGTGCGAAAACCCCCGCCGGCAGATCTCCAAATGGCACAACCTGAGCGAGTACTGAGGGAGCAGCTGGGAAAGACTCAGTGTACAGCACACACAGCACACACACACACACACACACACACACACACACACACACACACACACACACACACACACACTCTCTGTCTGTTTTCTCTCTCGACCTCACGACATTCGCAGTCCAATAAAAAGCTGCAGTTTTTGTTTTTTTTTCAGCCAATCGGTGAAAAGAAGAACGAGCTGTTTTTAAAAGAAACCATGACATCATCGGACTGTTCCATGACATCATCGGACTGTTCCATGTGTGCGTGTTGACGGGGGAGGAATGATCCAAAAGAAAAAGAGTCCCCCCTCTTGCTGTTGTTGATCATCATCGCATGTCTGTCCACGATCGACAGGAAGTCCGACGTGATGAAAATATTCACTAACACTGCATATAATAAACCAACGCTGAGTATATCCCATAATAACCCTCCGCAGGACCAGAGAAGAACCACCAGACTGCCCGTCTGTCTGCCCGTCTGTCTGCCCGTCTGTCTGTGTGATGGCAGCATGCTGCACAGAGGAAACGTTGATTGAACGTTTAAACAACCCTGACCGTGAAGGAGGTGGACTGCAAAGGACTGTGGGTAACTGAGGCGGGTTCCATCCGTGTTTGTCACGTGACGTTGTTTTTAAGTTTCAGAATCAGCTGTGGCAGCCGATGAACGTTTGTCTCCATCGTGACTTCACCCTGAAACATCAAGACGGACGTAAACAGGAAGTCCCTGTAGCACCACGAGCTAACACGACTGCTAAGCTAACTGTTATTTACTCATATCAGATCATTTCCAACCATCATTAATAAATTATTCAAGTTTCAGCTCAAATGTTAGCACGCTAACGTTAGCTTTGTCAGTTGGTTCCGTTAGCTACGCAACAGTTAGCCTGCAGTCAGCGGCTGTAAATATTTATAATCTGTACGTAACAACGGACTGAGCTGCTCACCTTATAAACACTGATGTTAGCTCAAGGCTAAGTTGTTTCGAGGCTACTTTAGCTGAAGGCTAAGCTAGCTCAAGGCTAAGTTTGAACAGCTGCTGATTCCAGGAGGTAAAAATGGCGTCACAGAGGTGACGTCAACAGTCTTGCTCCATGTACTGGTCCTTTCTGAGCCACGCCCCCTTTCACTATGTGCTCCAATCACAGTTGACTTAGCCTTGGTCAGCTTCCTCCATTACTGAACTTAGATATGCTACGTGTTAGCTTAGATATGCTACGTGTTAGCTTTGATATGCTACGTGTTAGCTTAGATATGCTACGTGTTAGCTTTGATATGCTACGTGTTAGCTTGTCTGTGCTGAAAAGAAAAAATCCATTTTTAAAGCTAATGTTAGCAAAATGCTAACGTTAACTAATACTTACTAGCTAACTAATAATAACTGCTTTCTAGTAGCATATATTAGTTGGCTAGTTAGCAAGCATTTTGCTATCATTAGCTAACTCATGATGTCACTTTTATTGCGTCTCTAAGTAAAGCAAAGGAGGAAGTTGATGGAGGGTTGCTCAACTGTGATAGGAGCACAGAGTGAAAGGGGGCGGGGCTTTTGACGTCACTATTTTAATGTAACGTAACGATGTTCGATGCTAAGCTAAGCTAACAGCTGATTCAGTTGATTAAAGCTGATGAAGATTTTAAATGTTCTGAACACCTGCAGGTCCATCAGAACCAGGTCTCACACATGAAAGGTGAACTTTCACTTCAGGTCAGGAAACACGTGGACAGGTGTTCGCGTGGACAGGTGTTCGCGTGGACAGGTGTTCGCGTGGACAGGTGTTCGCGTGGACAGGTGTTCGCGTGGACAGGTGTTCGCGTGGACAGGTGTTCGCGTGGACAGGTGTTCGCGTGGACAACCTGTTTAACCTCCACAGAACATTGAGAGAACGTTTGAGACAAGCTGTTGATGAGGTCATCAGGATAAACGAGGTGATGAAGCTTTAATTAATTAACTCTGAGCTGATGAAGTCAAGATGTTAGAGACACGCCGAGCTGCCACACACTCACCTGAACTCACCTGAACTCACCTGAACTCCTCCTCCCTCCTTCTTTCCCATCTCTGGTTTAAAGTCACAGCTCGTTAACTCTGCATATTAATAATGTTTGTTACTTTGAATCATAAAGACTGAAGCATGTCGGGCTTTGAACCGGCCCTGGTCCTGGTCCCAGTCGTGGTTCCGGTCCTGCCCCTGGTCCTGATCCCGGTCCTGGTTCCAGTCCTGGAACTGGCCGTAGTCCTGGGACCGGGATCAGGAACCGGCCCTTGACCTGGTCCTGGTCCTGGGACCGGGATAAGGAACCGGCCCTGGACCTGGTCCCAGCCCCGGTCCTGGACCCGGCCCCGGCCCTGGTCCTGGATGTAGATTTGTACAGATTGAAGATGTGGTTTCCTTCCTGTGTGTCCTCGGAGCTTTAGTGTTTGAGCGCCCCCTGCTGTAGACCTGATGCTAACCTCTGTGTTAGAATCCTTAACTCTGATTGGACGTGCAAATAAAAACAAGTTAGCCTCGTTAATGATGTCATGTCTAATTAATCACACACGCCTTTATGTAACATCTGAACACAGCACCTGTCACCATGACGACCACACATCCTTTACTCAGGTACAGGTACAGACACCTGTGTTTAAAAAGCTCCTGTCACCATGACGACCACACATCCTTTACTCAGGTACAGGTACAGACACCTGTTTAAAAAGACTCAAGTAA
>CM014091.1:34559782-34612282 GCA_004119915.2 Collichthys lucidus
TTACGCTATGTACAAACAAAAAAACATTTGTCCGTATCTGCTTTTGATTGTTTTATTGATGCGCACGCATAGAGGACTTCCAGAATGCTTTGTAGATGTGGCGGCACCCAGGTCACCCCATCTTTACTGCAAACAGGTACAGGTGATTTAAATGAATACCGCTATGCCCTGATGATGTACACACACACACCCACTTCCACACAAACCCACACAAGCACACCCTCCTACTGGTGACATACATACATACACATCCCACATATTAACATATATTATATATATGATGCTCTTACCAGTGACGGTGACTTTCACTCCTGATAGTTCAGTAAAATGTCCTGTCGTGTGCTCAGCTTCCATTCTGAATCGAAACGTCGTGCTGTCTTCCATCTGTACGTCTGTGATCTGTAACGTGCAGCTTCCCGTCTTGTCTCCGAGGTATTTGTAACGAGGGTCGTTGTTCGTTGAGTCGCTGTCGTACACAGACGGGGTTGTCCCATGACAAATCAAATGGTTCTGACACCAGCGGACTCTGACGATCTTTGTAGAAACCTCTTTTCCATCCAGTTCGTAGGACTTTAGTGGTTGAAAGGTGCAGGGGAGGGTGACGCTCGACCCCTTCACAGCACAAACAGCAGGTGGATACTTCACATGTTGACCCACAGCACCTGGATACAAACAGCAGATGAATAAAAACAGTTCAGTGTCTGTGATTCTGTCTGTAAACTGAAGTCTGGTACATGGACATCAGTTTATGTTGCAACCACACGCTGACAACAGCTGAATGAAAATAAACACGGACACGACCAGCAGCTTGTACTTTTATAGTCAGACATACATCTGTCTGTCTAAATCTGTGGTTCATTATAGAAATTTACGTTGATACAAACAAACATTTCTTTCTGGCTTTGATGATAATCGAATTAGTTTTACATCAGTGTGTAACTTTACATTCAAATGTAGAAAATGAGTTTTTAAACATGAGTGTAGAAATGCATCGTAAAATAAAATGAATAAAAACATTTTTAAAGTGTGACATAATAAATGTTCAGGAAGAGACTGAGACGATGCGGACACGTTAATGTGAATAAAGAAAAACAAAGTCCTGAATTTAGTTTCATCGGACAGTTTTCTCATGAAGAACACGACGAATCCTGCTTCAGTCTTACCTGTCAGCAGGACCGTGAAGACCACAAAGACCCAGAGGACTCCCTCGTCCCAGACCGCCATGCTTCGTCTTCTGGTAAGTTGTGTTGGAAGAGTGAACCAAACGACAGATTGTGAAATGATGAAGCCGCTTTCTGACTTCCTCCTTTTTTTCCAGGAACTCATTTCTCTTTATCTGTCAACACATTTTAGCCTCACTGCTATTTATTATTAACTTCTTTCTTCCAATTACTGCGTCCAGGCAGAGGACAGCGGCGTCCACGTCACCATGTCAGTCTCATCATCCTCTCGGGTTCATGGATGCTCATCTCTCAGGGCATGCCCTGATTCCCTTTCCAGTCTGCAGCCTCACCTTTGTTTAATAAAATCAACTCTGCAGCAGGTGAGTTTGTGCCGTCCAAAAGGAATTCAACAACAAACTCACAGGGTGACAGGATGCAAAAGAAAAGGTGAAATCCAGAAAAACAGACAAACGCTGACACATCGTATGACAGCGACGTATTACAGACGTGAGGAGAATTACCAAAATAAAACAGGAAACACTGAACCACATATTATCACTGAGTCATAAAGCAGCATGTCGTCAGCAAATGTCTGAACATGGCATCATGTTAAAAAGACAACAGTTCATTTCTTTTGAGGTTTCATGAATGTGTATCCATGCTTAATAAAACTCTGTCACTGAGAACGAATCTAAACAGAACAGAGAGGCCGATTGGACGGTGAGGTCTACCTGATAGACGGCAGACCCACTCTCTGTCCTGAGTGGAACCGACACATCATTGAGTTTTATTGACCAGCGACTCTTTTTCCTGACAGTGTTTCTGCTTCCTACCTGTCTCTGATTGGCCAGTACGCTCGCCTTCGAGGGTTCGAGTTGGTTGGGTTTGGGCCATGAGGAGGACTGAGATTGGTCAAGCTGAGGGCAAGAATGTCTGCAGTCACAGGCAGGGTAGGGCGGGCCGTCACTGAACCAAGTCAGCCAATTTTTCTTATTATTATTATTCTTACGCCCTTTTTTTGTCTCGCTACTCCTCCTACAATTTTTGTCACACACACACAAAACGGGCATCAAAACGTGCGGCTCGGCCGGGACATGTGTGCTATGTCTTTTCTAAGAGTTTCGGCAAACGGTTTTGCCAAAAAAAAGTCAAAAGCCAAAAAAATGGATGGGTGTGTATTGCGAGAACTTTCCAGAGCTAGAGTGAGTGATGTCATCGCTAGAGTGGAGGGGGAGAGAGAAAGTCGTCGAAAAAATAAATTTGTAAACTGCGACTGTGGCCGCAAATGTGAAGCTACAAAAATCATTTATAGCTAGAAACGTAGGAAAATTCGAGGCGGTCGCAGTGATAACACCGTTGTAGCTGTCAGATATATAGTTTTGGCCTGACACGCAAAAATCCCCATCCTCAGCCTCATATCTCCCATGATAAAAAGGAAGGAATTTTTCTGGAGGAAAGCAGAAGTAACGTTTCTCTCTCTTGCTCCTACGGGCACATTTTTTCATTTATCTACACAAAACAAATATGTAGACGATCAGGAAGGTCTCAGGATGCTTAAAGTTAAGCCGGTTCAATGATTGGAATCACGGTTTGGTCATATATCCTTCCTGTTCGAGAGGAGGTCTCAGCATTTTCTCTCAGTCTCAGGATTTTTAACTGACATTTTAACAGGTGCAGATCAGCTGCTGCTGATTAGGTCCTGGTTGCTGCTAACATGCTAATGCTAACATGCTAATGCTAACATGCCAATGCTAACATGCTAATGCTAACATGCCAATGCTAACATGCCAATGCTAACATGCTAATGCTAACATGCCAATGCTAACATGCCTATGCTAACATGCTAATGTTATTACTAGCACGTAAGCGCTAGCTGCTCCTGTGTCTAAATAAAAAAAATTAAAAATGACTATTTGAATTGTGCTTTTTGGATACAGACCCCCGGCAACAGCCCACTCGTCACTCTCAAAATTTCTGCAGGAATTTTCTAGTACTGAATTTGCTGAGCAGTGTCAGTAATAATGCATTTATATATATATATATAGATATATATATATATATATTATCTATAGATATATATATATTATATCTATATCTATATATATATTATAATTTAAATTATCCCCCTGATTTAGAACAACCACAACACTGGATGTTGAGTCGAGACGAGTTGAGGCGTCTCAGCTTGTTTCTCTGATAACTTTAAACCAGTTGGCTGAAATCCCTTCGCGGTGAATGAGGACTGTGAAGACGACCTGGACCTCTCGCCCTGAGACCACATTCTTGAGTGTCTTGAAGCCCATGTAGACCTGTTTATTGGTGGTTGTATCTCAGCTGGTGTAACCTGCTGCAGGTAAGGAAGTGATAAGTTACCTAAGTGAAGGTTCGACCAGACAGTCAAGACTGATGGATTCTCCCTCCCTTTATAAATTTGCTTCCGCCATCAGTCCTCCAACACACCTCTGCTGATCTACCTGAACCCGTTCACACACAGGTGAGTCCAGGCATCAGTAATGAAGGAGAAGAGAAGATCGGGCTGTGATACAAACATTCATGCACACGTGTTGAACACGTGTTGTCGTCCTCCGGCAGGTCATCGCGTCTCATCATGTCGGACTGCAGCAGAACTCGGGATGATGCGTTTACTCTCTTTCAATTCCAAAGAGGCGACGAATTACAGCAGACGATCACGTTTTACGACAGGTGGGCGCTAACGTACAATCAGGTCAGTGGACCTAGTGGTTAGGGAGTTGGTCTTGGGATCGGAGGGTTGCAGGTTCGAATCCCACCCTAGCCATGGTTGAAATGCCCTTGAGCAAGGTATCTAACCCCACACTGCTCCAGGGACTGTAACTGACACCCTGTAAATATCTGTGAGTCGCTCTGGATAAAAGACTTTAGACCTGAGAGCAGACTTTAGACCTGAGAGCAGACTTTAGACCTGAGAGAGCAGACTTTAGACCTGAGAGAGCAGACTTTAGACCTGAGAGCAGACTTTAGACCTGAGAGAGCAGACTTTAGACCTGAGAGAGCAGACTTTAGACCTGAGAGCAGACTTTAGACCTGAGAGCAGACTTTAGACCTGAGAGAGCAGACTTTAGACCTGAGAGAGCAGACTTTAGACCTGAGAGAGCAGACTTTAGATCTGAGAGAGCAGACTTTAGACCTGAGAGCAGACTTTAGACCTGAGAGCAGACTTTAGACCTGAGAGAGCAGACTTTAGACCTGAGAGAGCAGACTTTAGACCTGAGAGAGCAGACTTTAGACCTGAGAGAGCAGACTTTAGACCTGAGAGCAGACTTTAGACCTGAGAGAGCAGACTTTAGACCTGAGAGAGCAGACTTTAGACCTGAGAGCAGACTTTAGACCTGAGAGAGCAGACTTTAGACCTGAGAGCAGACTTTAGACCTGAGAGAGCAGACTTTAGACCTGAGAGAGCAGACTTTAGACCTGAGAGAGCAGACTTTAGATCTGAGAGAGCAGACTTTAGACCTGAGAGAGCAGACTTTAGACCTGAGAGCAGACTTTAGACCTGAGAGCAGACTTTAGATCTGAGAGAGCAGACTTTAGACCTGAGAGCAGACTTTAGACCTGAGAGAGCAGACTTTAGACCTGAGAGAGCAGACTTTAGATCTGAGAGCAGACTTTAGACCTGAGAGAGCAGACTTTAGACCTGAGAGAGTAGACTTTAGACCTGAGAGCAGACTTTAGATCTGAGAGAGCAGACTTTAGACCTGAGAGAGCAGACTTTAGACCTGAGAGAGCAGACTTTAGATCTGAGAGAGCAGACTTTAGACCTGAGAGCAGACTTTAGATCTGAGAGCAGACTTTAGACCTGAGAGCAGACTTTAGATCTGAGAGCAGACTTTAGACCTGAGAGCAGACTTTAGATCTGAGAGAGCAGACTTTAGACCTGAGAGCAGACTTTAGACCTGAGAGCAGACTTTAGACCTGAGAGAGTAGACTTTAGACCTGAGAGAGCAGACTTTAGACCTGAGAGAGTAGACTTTAGACCTGAGAGCAGACTTTAGATCTGAGAGAGCAGACTTTAGACCTGAGAGAGCAGACTTTAGACCTGAGAGAGCAGACTTTAGACCTGAGAGAGCAGACTTTAGATCTGAGAGCAGACTTTAGACCTGAGAGAGCAGACTTTAGACCTGAGAGAGTAGACTTTAGACCTGAGAGCAGACTTTAGATCTGAGAGAGCAGACTTTAGACCTGAGAGAGCAGACTTTAGACCTGAGAGAGCAGACTTTAGACCTGAGAGAGAGCAGACTTTAGACCTGAGAGCAGACTTTAGACCTGAGAGCAGACTTTAGATCTGAGAGAGCAGACTTTAGACCTGAGAGCAGACTTTAGACCTGAGAGAGCAGACTTTAGACCTGAGAGAGCAGACTTTAGACCTGAGAGAGCAGACTTTAGATCTGAGAGAGCGACTTTAGACCTGAGAGCAGACTTTAGATCTGAGGAGCAGACTTTAGACCTGAGAGAGCAACTTTAGATCTGAGAGCAGACTTTAGACCTGAGAGAGCAGACTTTAGACCTGAGAGAGCAGACTTTAGACCTGAGAGCAGACTTTAGACCTGAGAGAGCAGACTTTAGACCTGAGAGAGCAGACTTTAGACCTGAGAGAGCAGACTTTAGATCTGAGAGAGCAGACTTTAGATCTGAGAGCAGACTTTAGACCTGAGAGAGCAGACTTTAGACCTGAGAGCAGACTTTAGACCTGAGAGAGCAGACTTTAGACCTGAGAGCAGACTTTAGACCTGAGAGAGCAGACTTTAGACCTGAGAGAGCAGACTTTAGACCTGAGAGCAGACTTTAGACCTGAGAGAGCAGACTTTAGACCTGAGAGAGCAGACTTAGACCTGAGAGCAGACTTTAGATCTGAGAGAGCAGACTTTAGACCTGAGAGCAGACTTTAGACCTGAGAGCAGACTTTAGACCTGAGAGAGCAGACTTTAGACCTGAGAGAGCAGACTTTAGACCTGAGAGCAGACTTTAGACCTGAGAGAGCAGACTTTAGACCTGAGAGAGCAGACTTTAGACCTGAGAGCAGACTTTAGACCTGAGAGAGCAGACTTTAGACCTGAGAGCAGACTTTAGACCTGAGAGCAGACTTTAGACCTGAGAGAGCAGACTTTAGACCTGAGAGCAGACTTTAGACCTGAGAGAGCAGACTTTAGATCTGAGAGAGCAGACTTTAGACCTGAGAGAGCAGACTTTAGACCTGAGAGCAGACTTTAGACCTGAGAGAGCAGACTTTAGACCTGAGAGCAGACTTTAGACCTGAGAGAGCAGACTTTAGACCTGAGAGAGCAGACTTTAGACCTGAGAGCAGACTTTAGATCTGAGAGAGCAGACTTTAGATCTGAGAGAGCAGACTTTAGACCTGAGAGAGCAGACTTTAGATCTGAGAGCAGACTTTAGACCTGAGAGCAGACTTTAGACCTGAGAGCAGACTTTAGACCTGAGAGAGCAGACTTTAGACCTGAGAGCAGACTTTAGATCTGAGAGAGCAGACTTTAGATCTGAGAGCAGACTTTAGACCTGAGAGAGCAGACTTTAGACCTGAGAGAGCAGACTTTAGACCTGAGAGCAGACTTTAGACCTGAGAGAGCAGACTTTAGACCTGAGAGAGCAGACTTTAGACCTGAGAGAGCAGACTTTAGACCTGAGAGCAGACTTTAGACCTGAGAGAGCAGACTTTAGACCTGAGAGCAGACTTTAGATCTGAGAGAGCAGACTTTAGACCTGAGAGCAGACTTTAGACCTGAGAGAGCAGACTTTAGACCTGAGAGAGCAGACTTTAGACCTGAGAGCAGACTTTAGACCTGAGAGAGCAGACTTTAGACCTGAGAGAGCAGACTTTAGACCTGAGAGCAGACTTTAGATCTGAGAGAGCAGACTTTAGACCTGAGAGAGCAGACTTTAGACCTGAGAGCAGACTTTAGATCTGAGAGAGCAGACTTTAGATCTGAGAGCAGACTTTAGACCTGAGAGAGCAGACTTTAGACCTGAGAGAGCAGACTTTAGACCTGAGAGCAGACTTTAGACCTGAGAGAGCAGACTTTAGACCTGAGAGAGCAGACTTTAGACCTGAGAGCAGACTTTAGATCTGAGAGAGCAGACTTTAGATCTGAGAGCAGACTTTAGACCTGAGAGAGCAGACTTTAGACCTGAGAGAGCAGACTTTAGACCTGAGAGCAGACTTTAGACCTGAGAGAGCAGACTTTAGATCTGAGAGAGCAGACTTTAGACCTGAGAGCAGACTTTAGACCTGAGAGAGCAGACTTTAGACCTGAGAGAGCAGACTTTAGACCTGAGAGAGCAGACTTTAGACCCGAGAGAGCAGACTTTAGACCTGAGAGAGCAGACTTTAGACCTGAGAGCAGACTTTAGATCTGAGAGAGCAGACTTTAGACCTGAGAGAGCAGACTTTAGATCTGAGAGAGCAGACTTTAGACCTGAGAGAGCAGACTTTAGATCTGAGAGAGCAGACTTTAGATCTGAGAGAGCAGACTTTAGACCTGAGAGAGCAGACTTTAGACCTGAGAGAGCAGACTTTAGACCTGAGAGAGCAGACTTTAGACCTGAGAGAGCAGACTTTAGACCCGAGAGCAGACTTTAGATCTGAGAGAGCAGACTTTAGATCTGAGAGAGCAGCCTTTAGACCTGAGAGAGCAGACTTTAGACCTGAGAGAGCAGACTTTAGACCTGAGAGCAGACTTTAGACCTGAGAGAGCAGACTTTAGACCTGAGAGCAGACTTTAGACCTGAGAGAGCAGACTTTAGATCTGAGAGAGCAGACTTTAGATCTGAGAGAGCAGACTTTAGACCTGAGAGCAGACTTTAGACCTGAGAGAGCAGACTTTAGATCTGAGAGAGCAGACTTTAGACCTGAGAGCAGACTTTAGACCTGAGAGAGCAG
Organism: Collichthys lucidus; assembly: GCA_004119915.2. Taxonomy (NCBI): domain Eukaryota; kingdom Metazoa; phylum Chordata; class Actinopteri; family Sciaenidae; genus Collichthys; species Collichthys lucidus. The sequence continues at coordinate 34,567,877 of CM014091.1, forward strand.
ACTTTAGACCTGAGAGCAGACTTTAGATCTGAGAGAGCAGACTTTAGATCTGAGAGAGCAGACTTTAGACCTGAGAGCAGACTTTAGACCTGAGAGAGCAGACTTTAGACCTGAGAGCAGACTTTAGACCTGAGAGAGCAGACTTTAGACCTGAGAGAGCAGACTTTAGACCTGAGAGAGCAGACTTTAGACCTGAGAGAGCAGACTTTAGACCTGAGAGCAGACTTTAGACCTGAGAGAGCAGACTTTAGACCTGAGAGAGCAGACTTTAGACCTGAGAGAGCAGACTTTAGACCCGAGAGCAGACTTTAGATCTGAGAGAGCAGACTTTAGATCTGAGAGAGCAGACTTTAGACCTGAGAGAGCAGACTTTAGACCTGAGAGAGCAGACTTTAGACCTGAGAGCAGACTTTAGACCTGAGAGAGCAGACTTTAGACCTGAGAGAGCAGACTTTAGACCTGAGAGCAGACTTTAGACCTGAGAGCAGACTTTAGACCTGAGAGCAGACTTTAGACCTGAGAGCAGACTTTAGACCTGAGAGAGCAGACTTTAGACCTGAGAGCAGACTTTAGACCTGAGAGAGCAGACTTTAGACCTGAGAGAGCAGACTTTAGACCTGAGAGCAGACTTTAGATCTGAGAGAGCAGACTTTAGACCTGAGAGAGCAGACTTTAGACCTGAGAGCAGACTTTAGACCTGAGAGCAGACTTTAGACCTGAGAGCAGACTTTAGATCTGAGAGAGCAGACTTTAGACCTGAGAGAGCAGACTTTAGACCTGAGAGCAGACTTTAGACCTGAGAGAGCAGACTTTAGACCTGAGAGCAGACTTTAGATCTGAGAGAGCAGACTTTAGACCTGAGAGCAGACTTTAGACCTGAGAGAGCAGACTTTAGACCTGAGGGAGCAGACTTTAGACCTGAGAGAGCAGACTTTAGACCTGAGAGCAGACTTTAGATCTGAGAGAGCAGACTTTAGACCTGAGGGAGCAGACTTTAGACCTGAGAGAGCAGACTTTAGACCTGAGAGAGCAGACTTTAGACCTGAGAGAGCAGACTTTAGACCTGAGAGAGCAGACTTTAGATCTGAGAGAGCAGACTTTAGATCTGAGAGAGCAGACTTTAGATCTGAGAGAGCAGACTTTAGACCTGAGAGAGCAGACTTTAGACCTGAGAGAGCAGACTTTAGACCTGAGAGAGCAGACTTTAGACCTGAGAGAGCAGACTTTAGATCTGAGAGAGCAGACTTTAGATCTGAGAGAGCAGACTTTAGACCTGAGAGAGCAGACTTTAGACCTGAGAGAGCAGACTTTAGATCTGAGAGAGCAGACTTTAGATCTGAGAGAGCAGACTTTAGACCTGAGAGAGCAGACTTTAGACCTGAGAGAGCAGACTTTAGACCTGAGAGAGCAGACTTTAGACCTGAGAGAGCAGACTTTAGACCTGAGAGAGCAGACTTTAGACCTGAGAGAGCAGACTTTAGACCTGAGAGCAGACTTTAGACCTGAGAGCAGACTTTAGATCTGAGAGAGCAGACTTTAGACCTGAGAGAGCAGACTTTAGACCTGAGAGAGCAGCTTTAGACCTGAGAGCAGACTTTAGACCTGAGAGCAGACTTTAGATCTGAGAGAGCAACTTTAGACCTGAGAGCAGACTTTAGACTGAGAGAGCAGACTTTAGACCTGAGAGAGCAGACTTTAGACTGAGAGAGCAGACTTTAGATCTAGAGCAGACTTTAGACCTGAGCAGACTTTAGACCTGGAGAGCAGACTTTAGACCTGAGAGCAGACTTTAGATCTGAGAGAGCAACTTTAGACCTGAGAGCAGACTTTAGACCTGAGAGCAGACTTTAGACCTGAGAGAGCAGACTTTAGATCTGAGAGCAGACTTTAGACCTGAGAGAGCAGACTTTAGACCTGAGAGAGCAGACTTTAGACCTGAGAGCAGACTTTAGATCTGAGAGAGCAGACTTTAGACCTGAGAGAGCAGACTTTAGACCTGAGAGAGCAGACTTTAGACCTGAGAGAGCAGACTTTAGATCTGAGAGCAGACTTTAGACCTGAGAGAGCAGACTTTAGACCTGAGAGCAGACTTTAGACCTGAGAGCAGACTTTAGATCTGAGAGAGCAGACTTTAGACCTGAGAGCAGACTTTAGACCTGAGAGGCAGACTTTAGACCTGAGAGAGCAACTTTAGATCTGAGAGAGCAGACTTTAGACCTGAGAGAGCAGACTTTAGACTGAGAGAGCAGACTTTAGATCTGAGAGAGCAGACTTTAGACCTGAGAGAGCAGACTTTAGACCTGAGAGAGAGCAACTTTAGACCTGAGAGAGCAGACTTTAGACTGAGAGCAGACTTTAACCTGAGAAGCAGACTTTAGACCTGAGAGAGCAGACTTTAGACCTGAGAGAGCAGACTTTAGACCTGAGAGCGCAACTTTAGACTGAGAGCAGACTTTAGACCTGAGAGAGCAGACTTTAGACCTGAGAGCAGACTTTAGACCTGAGAGAGCAGACTTTAGACCTGAGAGCAGACTTTAGACCTGAGAGAGCAGACTTTAGACCTGAGAGCAGACTTTAGACCTGAGAAGCAGACTTTAGACCTGAGAGCAGACTTTAGACCTGAGAGAGCAGACTTTGACTGAGAGCAGACTTTAGACCTGAGAGAGCAGACTTTAGACCTGAGAGCAGACTTTAGACCTGAGAGCAGACTTTAGACCTGAGAGCAGACTTTAGACCTGAGAGCAGACTTTAGACCTGAGAGAGCAGACTTTAGACCTGAGCAGACTTTAGACCTGAGAGAGCAGACTTTAGACCTGAGAGAGCAGACTTTAGACCTGAGAGCAGACTTTAGACCTGAGAGCAGACTTTAGACCTGAGAGAGCAGACTTTAGACCTGAGAGAGCAACTTTAGACCTGAGAGCAGACTTTAGACCTGAGAGCAGACTTTAGACCTGAGAGAGCAGACTTTAGACCTGAGAGCAAGACTTTAGACCTGAGAGAGCAGAACTTTAGACTGAGAGAGCAACTTTAGACCTGAGAGAGCAGACTTTAGACCTGAGAGCAGACTTTAGACCTGAGAGAGCAGACTTTAGACCTGAGAGAGCAGACTTTAGACCTGAGAGAGCAGACTTTAGACCTGAGAGCAGACTTTAGACCTGAGAGAGCAGACTTTAGACTGAGAGAGCGATTTAGACTGAGAGAGCAGACTTTAGACTGAGAGCAGACTTTAGACCTAGAGAGCAGACTTTAGACCTGAGAGAGCAGACTTTAGACCTGAGAGAGCAGACTTTAGACCTGAGAGAGCAGACTTTAGACCTGAGAGCAGACTTTAGATCTGAGAGAGCAGACTTTAGACCTGAGAGAGCAGACTTTAGACCTGAGAGCAGACTTTAGACCTGAGAGAGCAGACTTTAGACCTGAGAGCAGACTTTAGACCTGAGAGAGCAGACTTTAGACCTGAGAGCAGACTTTAGACCTGAGAGCAGACTTTAGACCTGAGAGCAGACTTTAGACCTGAGAGAGCAGACTTTAGACCTGAGAGCAGACTTTAGACCTGAGAGAGCAGACTTTAGACCTGAGAGAGCAGACTTTAGACCTGAGAGAGCAGACTTTAGACCTGAGAGAGCAGACTTTAGACCTGAGAGAGCAGACTTTAGACCTGAGAGCAGACTTTAGACTGAGAGAGCAGACTTTAGACCTGAGAGAGACTTTAGACTGAGAGAGCAGACTTTAGACCTGAGAGAGCAGACTTTAGACTGAGAGAGCAGACTTTAGACCTGAGAGCAGACTTTAGACCTGAGAGCAGACTTTAGACCTGAGAGAGCAGACTTTAGACCTGAGAGCAGACTTTAGACCTGAGAGCAGACTTTAGACCTGAGAAGCAGACTTTAGACTGAGAGAGCAGACTTTAGACCTGAGAGCAGACTTTAGACCTGAGAGCAGACTTTAGACCTGAGAGAGCAGACTTTAGACCTGAGAGAGCAGACTTTAGACCTGAGAGAGCAGACTTTAGACCTGAAGAGCAGACTTTAGACCTGAGAGCAGACTTTAGACCTGAGAGCAGACTTTAGACCTGAGAGAGCAGACTTTAGACCTGAGAGAGCAGACTTTAGACCTGAGAGAGCAGACTTTAGACCTGAGAGAGCAGACTTTAGACCTGAGAGCAGACTTTAGACCTGAGAGCAGACTTTAGACCTGAGAGAGCAGACTTTAGACCTGAGAGCAGACTTTAGACTGAAGAGCAGACTTTAGATCTGATAGAGCAGCCTTTAGACCTGAGAGAGCAGACTTTAGACCTGAGAGAGCAGACTTTAGACCTGAGAGAGCAGACTTTAGACTGAGAGCAGACTTTAGACCTGAGCAGACTTTAGACCTGAGAGCAGACTTTAGACCTGAGAGCAGACTTTAGACTGAGAGAGCAGACTTTAGACCTGAGAGAGCAGACTTTAGACCTGAGAGCAGACTTTAGACCTGAGAGCAGACTTTAGACCTGAGAGAGCAGACTTTAGACCTGAGAGCAGACTTTAGACCTGAGAGAGCAGACTTTAGACCTGAGAGCACTTTAGACCTGAGAGAGCAGACTTTAGACCTGAGAGAGCAGACTTTAGATCTGAGAGAGCAGACTTTAGACCTGAGAGAGCAGACTTTAGACCTGAGAGAGCAGACTTTAGACCTGAGAGAGACTTTAGACCTGAGAGAGCAGACTTTAGACCTGAGAGAGCAACTTTAGACCCAGAGCAGACTTTAGATCTGAGAGAGCAGACTTTAGATGAGAGAGCAGACTTTAGACCTGAGAGAGCAGACTTTAGACCTGAGAGAGCAGACTTTAGACCTGAGAGCAGCTTTAGACCTGAGAGAGCAGACTTTAGACCTGAGAGAGCAGACTTTAGACCTGAGAGCAGACTTTAGACCTGAGAGCAGACTTTAGACCTGAGAGCAGACTTTAGACCTGAGAGCAGACTTTAGACCTGAGAGAGCAGACTTTAGACCTGAGAGCAGACTTTAGACCTGAGAGAGCAGACTTTAGACCTGAGAGCAGACTTTAGACCTGAGAGCAGACTTGACCTGAGAGCAGACTTTAGATCTGAGAGAGCAGACTTTAACCTAGAGAGCAGACTTTAGACCTGAGAGCAGACTTTAGACCTAGAGCAGACTTTAGACCTGAGAGCAGACTTTAGATCTGAGAGAGCAGACTTTAGACCTGAGAGCACTTTAGACCTGAGAGAGCAGACTTTAGACCTGAGGGAGCAGACTTTAGACCTGAGAGAGCAGACTTTAGACCTGAGAGCAGACTTTAGATCTGAGAGAGCAGACTTTAGACCTGAGGAGCAGACTTTAGACCTGAGAAGCAGACTTTAGACTGAGAGCAGACTTTAGACCTGAGGAGCAGACTTTAGACCTGAGAGAGCAGACTTTAGACCTGAGAGAGCAGACTTTAGACCTGAGAGCAGACTTTAGACTGAGAGAGCAGACTTTAGACCTGAGAGACTTTAGACTGAGAGCAGACTTTAGACCTGAGGAGCAGACTTTAGACCTGAGAGAGCAGACTTTAGATCTGAGAGAGCAGACTTTAGACTGAGAGAGCAGACTTTACCTGAAGAGCAGACTTTAGACCTGAGAGAGCAGACTTTAGACCTGAGAGAGCAGACTTTAGACCTGAGAGAGCAGACTTTAGATCTGAGAGAGCAGACTTTAGACCTGAGAGCAGACTTTAGACCTGAGAGAGCAGACTTTAGACCTGAGAGAGCAGACTTTAGACCTGAAGAGCAGACTTTAGATCTGAGAGAGCACTTTAGACCTGAGAGCAGACTTTAGATCTGAGAGCAGACTTTAGACCTGAGAGAGCAGACTTTAGACCTGAGAGAGCAGACTTTAGACCTGAGAGCAGACTTTAGACTGAGAGCAGACTTTAGACCTGAGAGAGCAGACTTTAGACCTGAGAGCAGACTTTAGACTGAGAGCAGACTTTAGATCCTGAGAGAGCAGACTTTAGACCTGAGAGAGCAGACTTTAGACCTGAGAGCAGACTTTAGACCTGAGAGCAGACTTTAGACCTGAGAGAGCAACTTTAGATTGAGAGCAGACTTTAGATCTGAGAGAGCAGACTTTAGACCTGAGAGAGCAGACTTTAGACCTGAGAGCAGACTTTAGACCTGAGAGCAGACTTTAGACCTGAGAGAGCAGACTTTAGACCTGAGAGCAGACTTTAGACCTGAGAGAGCAGACTTTAGACCTGAGAGAGCAGACTTTAGACCTGAGAGCAGACTTTAGACCTGAGAGAGCAGACTTTAGACCTGAGAGCAGACTTTAGACCTGAGAGCAGACTTTAGACCTGAGAGAGCAGACTTTAGACCTGAGAGAGCAGACTTTAGATCTGAGAGAGCAGACTTTAGACCTGAGAGCAGACTTTAGATCTGAGAGCAGACTTTAGACCTGAGAGAGCAGACTTTAGACCTGAGAGAGCAGACTTTAGACCTGAGAGAGCAGACTTTAGACCTGAGAGCAGACTTTAGACCTGAGAGAGCAGACTTTAGACCTGAGAGCAGACTTTAGATCTGAGAGCAGACTTTAGATCTGAGAGAGCAGACTTTAGACCTGAGAGAGCAGACTTTAGACCTGAGAGCAGACTTTAGACCTGAGAGCAGACTTTAGACCTGAGAGAGCAGACTTTAGATTTGAGAGCAGACTTTAGATCTGAGAGAGCAGACTTTAGACCTGAGAGAGCAGACTTTAGACCTGAGAGAGCAGACTTTAGACCTGAGAGCAGACTTTAGACCTGAGAGAGAGCAGACTTTAGACTGAGCAGACTTTAGACTGAGAGAGCAGACTTTAGACCTGAGAGAGCAGACTTTAGACCTGAGAGCAGACTTTAGACCTGAGAGCAGACTTTAGACCTGAGAGCAGACTTTAGACCTGAGAGCAGACTTTAGACCTGAGAGAGCAGACTTTAGACCTGGAGAGCAGACTTTAGACCTAGAGAGCAGACTTTAGACCTGAGAGCAGACTTTAGACCTGAGAGCAGACTTTAGACCTGAGAGCAGACTTTAGACCTGAGAGCAGACTTTAGACTGAGAGAGCAGACTTTAGACCTGAGAGAGCAGACTTTAGACCTGAGAGCAGACTTTAGACCTGAGAGCAGACTTTAGACCTGAGAGAGCAGACTTTAGATTTGAGAGCAGACTTTAGATCTGAGAGAGCAGACTTTAGACCTGAGAGAGCAGACTTTAGACCTGAGAGAGCAGACTTTAGACCTGAGAGCAGACTTTAGACCTGAGGAGCTAGCAGCAGACTTTAGACCTGAGACAGACTTTAGACCTGAAGAGCAGACTTTAGACCTGAGAGAGCAGACTTTAGACCTGAGAGCAGACTTTAGACCTGAAGAGCAGACTTTAGACCTGAGAGCAGACTTTAGACCTGAGAGCAGACTTTAGACCTGAGAGAGCAGACTTTAGACCTGAGAGAGCAGACTTTAGACTGAGAGAGCAGACTTTAGACCTGAGAGAGCAGACTTTAGACCTGAGAGAGCAGACTTTAGACCTGAGAGAGCAGACTTTAGACCGAGAGCAGACTTTAGACCTGAGCAGACTTTAGACTGAGAGAGCAGACTTTAACCTGAGAGCAGACTTTAGACCTGAGAGCAGACTTTAGATCTGAGAGAGCAGACTTTAGACCTGAGAGCAGACTTTAGACCTGAGAGCAGACTTTAGACCTGAGAGAGCAGACTTTAGACCTGAGAGAGCAACTTTAGACCTGAGAGAGCAGACTTTAGACCTGAGAGAGCAGACTTTAGACTGAGAGAGCAGACTTTAGACCTGAGAGAGCAGACTTTAGACCTGAGAGCAGACTTTAGATCTGAGAGAGCAGACTTTAGACCTGAGAGAGCAGACTTTAGATGAGAGAGACTTTAGACCTGAGAGAGCAGACTTTAGACCTGAGAGCAGACTTTAGACCTGAGAGCAGACTTTAGACTGAGAGAGCAGACTTTAGACCTGAGAGCAGACTTTAGACCTGAGAGCAGACTTTAGATCTGAGAGAGCAGACTTTAGACCTGAGAGCAGACTTTAGATCTGAGAGAGCAGACTTTAGACCTGAGAGCAGACTTTAGACCTGAGAGCAACTTTAGACCTGAGAGCAGACTTTAGATCTGAGAGCAGACTTTAGACTGAGAGAGCAGACTTTAGACCTGAGAGAGCAACTTTAGACCTGAGAGCAGACTTTAGACTGAGAGAGCAGACTTTAGATCTGAGAGAGCAGACTTTAGACCTGAGGAGCAGACTTTAGACCTGAGAGCAGACTTTAGACCTGAGCACTTTAGATCTGAGAGAGCAGGACTTTAGACCTGAGAGAGCAGACTTTAGACCTGAGAGAGCAGACTTTAGACCTGAGAGAGCAGACTTTAGATCTGAGAGCAGACTTTAGACCTGAGAGCAGACTTTAGATCTGAGAGCAGACTTTAGATCTGAGAGCAGACTTTAGACCTGAGAGAGCAGACTTTAGACCTGAGAGCAGACTTTAGATCTGAGAGAGCAGACTTTAGACCTGAGAGAGCAGACTTTAGATCTGAGAGCAGACTTTAGATCTGAGAGAGCAGACTTTAGATCTGAGAGAGCAGACTTTAGATCTGAGAGAGCAGACTTTAGACCTGAGAGCAGACTTTAGATCTGAGAGAGCAGACTTTAGATCTGAGAGCAGACTTTAGATCTGAGAGAGCAGACTTTAGACCTGAGAGCAGACTTTAGACCTGAGAGAGCAGACTTTAGACCTGAGAGAGCAGACTTTAGATCTGAGAGAGCAGACTTTAGATCTGAGAGAGCAGACTTTAGACCTGAGAGCAGACTTTAGATCTGAGAGAGCAGACTTTAGACCTGAGAGAGCAGACTTTAGATCTGAGAGCAGACTTTAGATCTGAGAGAGCAGACTTTAGACCTGAGAGCAGACTTTAGATCTGAGAGAGCAGACTTTAGACCTGAGAGCAGACTTTAGACCTGAGAGAGCAGACTTTAGACCTGAGAGAGCAGACTTTAGACCTGAGAGAGCAGACTTTAGACCTGAGAGCAGACTTTAGACCTGAGAGAGCAGACTTTAGATCTGAGAGAGCAGACTTTAGACCTGAGAGCAGACTTTAGACCTGAGAGAGCAGACTTTAGACCTGAGAGCAGACTTTAGACCTGAGAGCAGACTTTAGACCTGAGAGCAGACTTTAGACCTGAGAGCAGACTTTAGACCTGAGAGCAGACTTTAGACCTGAGAGCAGACTTTAGATCTGAGAGCAGACTTTAGACCTGAGAGAGTAGACTTTAGACCTGAGAGAGCAGACTTTAGATCTGAGAGAGCAGACTTTAGACCTGAGAGCAGACTTTAGACCTGAGAGAGCAGACTTTAGATCTGAGAGAGCAGACTTTAGACCTGAGAGAGCAGACTTTAGACCTGAGAGCAGACTTTAGACCTGAGAGAGCAGACTTTAGATCTGAGAGAGCAGACTTTAGACCTGAGAGAGCAGACTTTAGACCTGAGAGCAGACTTTAGATCTGAGAGAGCAGACTTTAGACCTGAGAGAGCAGACTTTAGATCTGAGAGAGCAGACTTTAGACCTGAGAGCAGACTTTAGACCTGAGAGAGCAGACTTTAGACCTGAGAGAGCAGACTTTAGATCTGAGAGAGCAGACTTTAGACCTGAGAGAGCAGACTTTAGACCTGAGAGCAGACTTTAGATCTGAGAGAGCAGACTTTAGACCTGAGAGAGCAGACTTTAGACCTGAGAGCAGACTTTAGATCTGAGAGAGCAGACTTTAGATCTGAGAGAGCAGACTTTAGACCTGAGAGAGCAGACTTTAGACCTGAGAGAGCAGACTTTAGACCTGAGAGCAGACTTTAGATCTGAGAGCAGACTTTAGATCTGAGAGAGCAGACTTTAGACCTGAGAGAGCAGACTTTAGACCTGAGAGAGCAGACTTTAGACCTGAGAGCAGACTTTAGACCTGAGAGAGCAGACTTTAGACCGAGAGAGCAGACTTTAGACCTGAAGAGCAGACTTTAGACCTGAGAGCAGACTTTAGACCTGAGAGAGCAGACTTTAGACCCGAGAGAGCAGACTTTAGACCTGAGAGCAGACTTTAGACCTGAGAGAGCAGACTTTAGACCTGAGAGAGCAGACTTTAGACCTGAGAGCAGACTTTAGACCTGAGAGAGCAGACTTTAGACCTGAGAGCAGACTTTAGACCTGAGAGAGCAGACTTTAGACCTGAGAGCAGACTTTAGACCTGAGAGCAGCAACTTTAGACCTAGAGAGAACTTTAGACCTGAGAGCAGACTTTAGACCTGAAGCAGACTTTAGACCTGAGAGCAGACTTTAGACCTGAGAGAGCAGACTTTAGACCTGAGAGCAGACTTTAGACCCACGAGCGCAGACTTTAGACCGGCACAGGACATATGTTGTGATGTGTAAGCACGAGGAGAAATCATGCTCTGAAACTGAAAATCTACGCTCTTGAATAAAAATATGATCAGTCTTTCATACTTAAGCCTGAATAATTTATATACAACTCACCTGTTAATAACAGTGAACAGGTGAGTTGTATATAAATTATTAATCCTTAATATAATGTGAACAGGTGAGTTGTATATAAATTATTAAGTCTTAATATAATGTGAACAGGTGAGTTGTATATAAATTATTATCCTTAATATAATGTGAACAGGTGAGTTGTAATAAATTATTAAGCCTTAATATAATGTGAACAGGTGAGTTGTATATAAATTATTAATCTTAATTAATGTGAACAGGTGAGTTGTATATAAATTCACCCTCAGTACAGTTTCATGAACGGGGAAATTAGCTACAGAGACCAAACTGTTTTTTTGTACCAGGCTGTAAACATGTTTTTTCTGCTGTGAAACATGGGGACTTATGGAGACTGACTCACTGCTGGAGCCAGCCTCAGGTGGACGTTACAGGAACTGCAGGTTGTGTCTCAGTGCACAGAGACAGAGGCTGATGATTGGTCAGTAAACTTTAATGATGGAATTAAACGATTTGTAATAAACGATGTGAAAGGCTGAGTTCACTTTTTGTTTTTGATTCTTTGAATCACAGTTTATTTATGAGTGGACTGCTGCTCTGCTGGACTTCCTGTACAGGTAAACGTTTCCTGTGATGTAGCGCTCCTCCTCCTCCTGCTCCTCCTGCTCCTGCTCCCTCCTCCTGCTCCTCCTCCTGCTCCTCCTCCTCCTCCTCCTGCTCCTCCTCCTCCTCCTCCTCTCCTCCTCCTCCTCCTGCTCCTCCTCCTCCTCCTCCTGCTCCTCCTCCTCCGGCGTCACATGTGGGTCCTGCATGTATCTGTGGACGTGTTGGACTCGGACTGGACTCCACAGTCCGTCCTCCTCCATCAGCTGCAGCTCTCTCTCCAGATCCTTCTTGTATCTGTGTGATGATGTCGCTCTGTGGTCGCCTCTCGCCATGCACACCAAACCTCCTGCACACACACACACACACACACACACACACACACACACACACACACACACACACACACACAATAAAGTGACAGCAGAGGCTAACAGCCATGCTAACGGTTGTTAGCCGGTTACCTGGTTTGGCGGCGTGGCAGAGCTCCCTGACGACACTGACCGGAGCGAAACCATCATCCAGAGCGCCGACCATGATCACCACGTCAAACGTGTCTGAAACCACAGAAGAAGAACAACAACGCTTGTTACCATGAACACATTAAAACACATTTGTCTTTTATTTTGAAAGGTCTGCTAGCTCCTGATGCTACAGTGACTTCCTGCTTACGTTGTTGATTGCTCTTGATTGGACGGCGTAACTTGTGTTTCCTAGCAACAGGTGTGTGTGGCTTACCCGGCGGTGCCGGCAGTGGTTCTGGTCCCAGTAAGGCCAGTTTGAGGTCCTGATAGAGGCCGGTCTGAGCAGCTTGCTCCAGCATGCCTTTACTGCCGTCCACTCCCACAAACAGCCTGAAGCCCAGTTTAACCATCTACACACACACACACACACACACACACACACACACACACACACACACACACACTTAAATAACTACAGTTCCCATCATGCTACAGGGCATGTAAACAGTAAATACAATGTTGGCTTCAGAGTTAGCTGTGAGCTACAACTTAAACCTTTAACTTCACATATAATCAGATAGCATCCATTAGCATTAGCTGAATTAGCATGCTAAAGTAGCTAACCGCTAATTAACTGCTTCTAACTGAATCTGCCATTAGCATGCTAACAGAACCGGGCTCAGCAGCCGGACCGGGCTGGAGCACCGAGCTGATTCACAGACTCTATGATGGAAACATTGTTCAGGAGCAGCAGAGCTAAAGCTAATATAACAAAGCTAACACAGCTAACACTGAGGATCCAGCTGGTTTGGAGCTAGTGCTAATGTAGCTAACTGCTAACATTAGCTCACTGCTAACATTAGCTCACTGCTAACATTAGCTTCCATTACTTGATGGAAACATCGATCAGCAGTGAAACGCTAACTGAACTGACTCAGCCCGGGATGCCAGGATCCAAACCCGACAAGAAAACCACCTGATAGACTGGACACTGCCGGTTCAGAGGTTCTGTTACTGTGTTCACTGTTAGACTGGACACTGCCGGTTCAGAGGTTCTGTTACTGTGTTCACTGTTAGACTGGACACTGCCGGTTCAGAGGTTCTGTTACTGTGTTCACTGTTAGACTGGACACTGCTGGTTCAGAGGTTCTGTCGCCGTGTTCACTGTTAGACTGGACACTGCCGGTTCAGAGGTTCTGTCACTGTGTTCACTGTTAGACTGGACACTGCCAGTTCAGAGGTTCTGTCACTGTGTTCACTGTTAGACTGGACACTGCCGGTTCAGAGGTTCTGCTGCTGTGTTCACTGTTAGACTGGACACTGCCGGTTCTGAGGTTCTGTCGCTGTGTTCACTGTTAGACTGGACACTGCCGGTTCAGAGGTTCTGTCTCTGTGTTCACTGTTAGACTGGACGCTGCTGGTTTAGAGGTTCTGTCGCTGTGTTCACTGTTAGACTGGACGCTGCCGGTTCAGAGGTTCTGTCGCTGTGTTCACTGTTAGACTGGACGCTGCTGGTTCAGAGGTTCTGTCGCTGTGTTCACTGTTAGACTGGACGCTGCCGGTTCAGAGGTTCTGTCGCTGTGTTCACTGTTAGACTGGACACTGCCGGTTCAGAGGTTCTGTCTCTGTGTTCACTGTTAGACTGGAAACTGCCGGTTCAGAGGTTCTGTTACTGTGTTCACTGTTAGACTGGACACTGCCGGTTCAGAGGTTCTGTTGCTGTGTTCACTGTTAGACTGGACACTGCCGGTTCAGAGGTTCTGTCGCTGTGTTCACTGTTAGACTGGACACTGCCGGTTCAGAGGTTCTGTCGCTGTGTTCACTGTTAGACTGGACACTGCCGGTTCAGAGGTTCTGTCGCTGTGTTCACTGTTAGACTGGACACTGCCGGTTCAGAGGTTCTGTCGCTGTGTTCACTGTTAGACTGGACACTGCCGGTTCAGAGGTTCTGTCGCTGTGTTCACTGTTAGACTGGACACTGCCGGTTCAGAGGTTCTGTCGCTGTGTTCACTGTTAGACTGGACACTGCCGGTTCAGAGGTTCTGTCTCTGTGTTCACTGTTAGACTGGACACTGCCGGTTCAGAGGTTCTGTTTGGTTCTGGGTCAAACTACTTCCTGTTTCATGGAGACTCTAAAGCATTTTATCAACATTGGACTTCCAGAATAAAGTTTGACCACTCAGCCCAACACACTGACTCTTTAAACTGGACTTTCAAACGGTCTTACCACTCTAGCGACCCATCCAGACCCACACGCCACGTCCAGAACCAGAGCGTCTTCCGGATTCCCAGAGAAGTGATCAGACAGGAAGTTTACTGCCAGGTCCGGTGCGCGGTAACTCATCAGGGTGTGATCCTGTGAAGAAATGATAAACCCGTTCAGAACCAAAACCAGGAGCCAAAAGAGGCGGACAGAGCTGCAGAGATAGATAAAAATGTTAAAGCAAAACCTGAACAGAACCAGCTTCTTCGGACTGACCTCTTCATAGTTCTCTGCCCAGCTGTCATAGAACTGAACCTGGTCTTTCGGATCACGACTTTTACAGGACTGGAATGCGGCCCTCGCATCGTCAGCAGTTCTGCTGGAGTCCGACATGACGACTTCAAACCTGGCAAAGGAAGAGGACAGCTGAGGACGTAGAACTGTTACACAGAACCATCTGGAAGCAGCAGCTATGCTAACCTGTTTAGCAGGTTTCTTGTGTTAGTACCTGAGTCCCTGCTGGTCTGGATGCCGTCTCTGGATCTACAGCTCAGGTTCTGGTTCTAGAGTGAAGTTCTGATTCAGTCAACAGCTTCAGGATGAACCTGAGAAGTCAGATTAGTGTTCATGCCCCGGCGTGACCCGTGCAGAGTCAGAACGTCGTCCGTCCTCCATGTGTTAGCATGGTTTGTTGGCTCCAGCTGATCATGACTCATCAAATCCTCCCTTCAACCGACCAATGAGAATCAGCCTGTGCTGATATGACCATGTGATCCAGACGGGGTCAAAGTCAAGCTTGATCAGACCTGATACGCTGCTTATTAATTACTTTGATTCATACCTGTCCAGGTAAACAGCTGCTCCCACACACAGACAGGAGCAAAGTGTTAAAGGTGTGTCATCATGAACCAATCAGAAGACTGTGAACAAAGATCAGAACAACTTCCTGTTTAAATGTCCTTCATCGTGTGTGACTTCCTGTCAGTCAGCTGATACGCGATGATCGATCACCTTAATGTTCATATAAGTACATTTCCTGTTTGTTATCTAACACTGTGATGACACAGCACACTGAAGCTGATGATGGTGTGACGTCTCACTCTGATCACATCTCTGAGGACAAAACTGTCCTGACTCATGAAATACCGTCTTCATCTGTAAGAGACATGGATCAGATTTTAATGCTCTGTATGTAGAGCCATCAGATTCCCAGTATATGAACTGAAGCTACATAAATAAGACACATAACTACAGTGAAGGTGACAGAGAGACAACCAATCATGGACGCACCTGGCGTGCAGAAGAACATGACCCAGAGAACAGATCCATCACGATGTGACCAGAGAACAGATCCATCATGATGTGACCCAGAGAACAGATCCATCATGATGTGACCAGAGAACAGATCCATCATGATGTGACCAGAGAACAGATCCATCATGACGTGACCAGAGAACAGATCCATCATGATGTGACCCAGAGAACAGATCCATCATGATGTGACCAGAGAACAGATCCATCATGATGTGACCCAGAGAACAGATCCATCATGATGTGACCAGAGAACAGATCCATCATGATGTGACCAGAGAACAGATCCATCATGATGTGACCAGAGAACAGATCCATCACGATGTGACCAGAGAACAGATCCATCATGATGTGACCAGAGAACAGATCCATCATGATGTGACCCAGAGAACAGATCCATCATGACGTGACCAGAGAACAGATCCATCACGATGTGACCAGAGAACAGATCCATCATGATGTGACCAGAGAACAGATCCATCATGATGTGACCAGAGAACAGATCCATCATGATGTGACCAGAGAACAGATCCATCATGATGTGACCAGAGAACAGATCCATCATGATGTGACCCAGAGAACAGATCCATCATGACGTGACCCAGAGAACAGATCCATCATGATGTGACCCAGAGAACAGATCCATCATGATGTGACCCAGAGAACAGATCCATCATGATGTGACCAGAGAACAGATCCATCATGACGTGACCCAGAGAACAGATCCATCATGACGTGACCAGAGAACAGATCCATCATGATGTGACCAGAGAACAGATCCATCATGATGTGACCCAGAGAACAGATCCATCATGATGTGACCAGAGAACAGATCCATCATGATGTGACCAGAGAACAGATCCATCATGATGTGACCAGAGAACAGATCCATCATGATGTGACCAGAGAACAGATCCATCATGATGACCCAGAGAACAGATCCATCATGATGTGACCCAGAGAACAGATCCATCATGATGTGACCAGAGAACAGATCCATCATGATGTGACCAGAGAACAGATCCATCATGATGTGACCAGAGAACAGATCCATCATGATGTGACCCAGAGAACAGATCCATCATGATGTGACCCAGAGAACAGATCCATCATGATGTGACCAGAGAACAGATCCATCATGATGTGACCAGAGAACAGATCCATCATGATGTGACCCAGAGAACAGATCCATCATGATGTGACCCAGAGAACAGATCCATCATGATGTGACCAGAGAACAGATCCATCATGATGTGACCAGAGAACAGATCCATCATGATGTGACCAGAGAACAGATCCATCATGATGTGACCCAGAGAACAGATCCATCATGATGTGACCCAGAGAACAGATCCATCATGATGTGACCAGAGAACAGATCCATCATGATGTGACCCAGAGAACAGATCCATCATGATGTGACCCAGAGAACAGATCCATTATGATGTGACCCAGAGAACAGATCCATCATGATGTGACCAGAGAACAGATCCATTATGACGTGACCAGAGAACAGATCCATCATGATGTGACCCAGAGAACAGATCCATCATGATGTGACCAGAGAACAGATCCATCATGATGTGACCCAGAGAACAGATCCATCATGATGTGACCAGAGAACAGATCCATTATGACGTGACCAGAGAACAGATCCATCATGATGTGACCCAGAGAACAGATCCATCATGATGTGACCCAGAGAACAGATCCATCATGACGTGACCAGAGAACAGATCCATCATGATGTGACCAGAGAACAGATCCATCATGATGTGACCAGAGAACAGATCCATCATGATGTGACCCAGAGAACAGATCCATCATGATGTGACCAGAGAACAGATCCATCATGATGTGACCAGAGAACAGATCCATTATGACGTGACCAGAGAACAGATCCATCATGATGTGACCCAGAGAACAGATCCATCATGATGTGACCCAGAGAACAGATCCATCATGACGTGACCAGAGAACAGATCCATCATGACGTGACCCAGAGAACAGATCCATCATGATGTGACCAGAGAACAGATCCATCATGATGTGACCAGAGAACAGATCCATCATGATGTGACCAGAGAACAGATCCATCATGATGTGACCCAGAGAACAGATCCATCATGATGTGACCAGAGAACAGATCCATCATGATGACCCAGAGAACAGATCCATCATGATGTGACCAGAGAACAGATCCATCATGAGTGACCAGAGAACAGATCCATCATGATGTGACCAGAGAACAGATCCATCATGATGTGACCCAGAGAACAGATCCATCATGATGACCAGAGAACAGATCCATCATGATGTGACCAGAGAACAGATCCATCATGATGTGACCAGAGAACAGATCCATCATGATGTGACCAGAGAACAGATCCATCATGATGTGACCAGAGAACAGATCCATCATGATGTGACCAGAGAACAGATCCATCATGATGTGACCAGAGAACAGATCCATCATGATGTGACCAGAGAACAGATCCATCATGATGTGACCAGAGAACAGATCCATCATGATGTGACCAGAGAACAGATCCATCATGATGTGACCAGAGAACAGATCCATCATGATGTGACCAGAGAACAGATCCATCATGATGTGACCAGAGAACAGATCCATCATGACGTGACCAGAGAACAGATCCATCATGATGTGACCAGAGAACAGATCCATCATGATGTGACCAGAGAACAGATCCATCATGATGTGACCAGAGAACAGATCCATCATGATGTGACCAGAGAACAGATCCATCATGATGTGACCCAGAGAACAGATCCATCATGATGTGACCAGAGAACAGATCCATCATGATGTGACCAGAGAACAGATCCATCATGATGTGACCAGAGAACAGATCCATCATGATGTGACCCGAGAACAGATCCATCATGATGTGACCCAGAGAACAGATCCATCATGATGTTCACCAGAGAACAGATCCATCATGATGTGACCAGAGAACAGATCCATCATGATGTGACCCAGAGAACAGATCCATCATGATGTGACCAGAGAACAGATCCATCATGATGTGACCCAGAGAACAGATCCATCATGATGTGACCCAGAGAACAGATCCATCATGATGTGACCAGAGAACAGATCCATCATGATGTGACCAGAGAACAGATCCATCATGATGTGACCAGAGAACAGATCCATCATGATGTGACCAGAGAACAGATCCATCATGATGTGACCAGAGAACAGATCCATCATGATGTGACCCAGAGAACAGATCCATCATGATGTGACCAGAGAACAGATCCATCATGACGTGACCAGAGAACAGATCCATCATGATGTGACCAGAGAACAGATCCATCATGATGTGACCAGAGAACAGATCCATCATGATGTGACCAGAGAACAGATCCATCATGATGTGACCCAGAGAACAGATCCATCATGATGTGACCAGAGAACAGATCCATCATGATGTGACCAGAGAACAGATCCATCATGATGTGACCCAGAGAACAGATCCATCATGATGTGACCAGAGAACAGATCCATCATGATGTGACCAGAGAACAGATCCATCATGATGTGACCAGAGAACAGATCCATCATGATGTGACCAGAGAACAGATCCATCATGATGTGACCAGAGAACAGATCCATCATGACGTGACCAGAGAACAGATCCATCATGATGTGACCCAGAGAACAGATCCATCATGACGTGACCAGAGAACAGATCCATCATGATGTGACCAGAGAACAGATCCATCATGACGTGACCAGAGAACAGATCCATCATGACGTGACCCAGAGAACAGATCCATCATGATGTGACCAGAGAACAGATCCATCATGATGTGACCAGAGAACAGATCCATCATGACGTGACCCAGAGAACAGATCCATCACGATGTGACCAGAGAACAGATCCATCATGACGTGACCCAGAGAACAGATCCATCACGATGTGACCAGAGAACAGATCCATCATGACGTGACCCAGAGAACAGATCCATCATGATGTGACCAGAGAACAGATCCATCATGATGTGACCAGAGAACAGATCCATCACGATGTGACCAGAGAACAGATCCATCATGATGTGACCAGAGAACAGATCCATCATGATGTGACCAGAGAACAGATCCATCATGACGTGACCAGAGAACAGATCCATCATGATGTGACCAGAGAACAGATCCATCATGATGTGACCCAGAGAACAGATCCATCACGATGTGACCAGAGAACAGATCCATCATGATGTGACCAGAGAACAGATCCATCATGATGTGACCAGAGAACAGATCCTCATGATGTGACCAGAGAACAGATCCATCATGATGTGACCAGAGAACAGATCCATCATGATGTGACCAGAGAACAGATCCATCATGATGTGACCAGAGAACAGATCCATCACGATGTGACCAGAGAACAGATCCATCACGATGTGACCAGAGAACAGATCCATCATGATGTGACCCAGAGAACAGATCCATCATGATGTGACCAGAGAACAGATCCATCATGATGTGACCAGAGAACAGATCCATCATGATGTGACCCAGAGAACAGATCCATCATGATGTGACCAGAGAACAGATCCATCACGATGTGACCAGAGAACAGATCCATCATGATGTGACCAGAGAACAGATCCATCATGATGTGACCAGAGAACAGATCCATCATGATGTGACCAGAGAACAGATCATGATGTGACCAGAGAACAGATCCATCACGATGTGACCAGAGAACAGATCCATCGATGTGACCAGAGAACAGATCCATCATGATGTGACCAGAGAACAGATCCATCATGATGTGACCAGAGAACAGATCCATCACGATGTGACCAGAGAACAGATCCATCATGATGTGACCAGAGAACAGATCCATCATGATGTGACCAGAGAACAGATCCATCATGATGTGACCAGAGAACAGATCCATCATGACGTGACCAGAGAACAGATCCATCATGATGTGACCAGAGAACAGATCCATCATGATGTGACCAGAGAACAGATCCATCATGATTGACCAGAGAACAGATCCATCATGATGTGACCAGAGAACAGATCCATCATGATGTGACCAGAGAACAGATCCATCATGATGTGACCAGAGAACAGATCCATCATGTGACCAGAGAACAGATCCATCATGATGTGACCAGAGAACAGATCCATCATGACGTGACCAGAGAACAGATCCATCATGATGTGACCCAGAACAGATCCATCATGATGTGACCAGAGAACAGATCCATCATGATGTGACCAGAGAACAGATCCATCATGATGTGACCAGAGAACAGATCCATCATGATGTGACCAGAGAACAGATCCATCATGATGTGACCAGAGAACAGATCCATCATGATGTGACCAGAGAACAGATCCATCATGATGTGACCCAGAGAACAGATCCATCATGACGTGACCAGAGAACAGATCCATCATGATGTGACCAGAGAACAGATCCATCATGATGTGACCAGAGAACAGATCCATCATGATGTGACCAGAGAACAGATCCATCATGATGTGACCCAGAGAACAGATCCATCATGACGTGACCAGAGAACAGATCCATCATGATGTGACCAGAGAACAGATCCATCATGACGTGACCAGAGAACAGATCCATCATGATGTGACCAGAGAACAGATCCATCATGACGTGACCAAGAACAGATCCATCATGATGTGACCAGAGAACAGATCCATCATGATGACCAGAAACAGATCCATCATGATGTGACCAGAGAACAGATCCATCATGATGTGACCAGAGAACAGATCCATCATGAGTGACCAGAGAACAGATCCATCATGAGTGACCAGAGAACAGATCCATCATGATGTGACCAGAGAACAGATCCATCATGATGTGACCAGAGAACAGATCCATCATGATGTGACCAGAGAACAGATCCATCATGATGACCAGAGAACAGATCCATCATGATGTGACCAGAGAACAGATCCATCATGATGTGACCGAGAACAGATCCATCATGATGTGACCAGAGAACAGATCCATCATGATGTGACCAGAGAACAGATCCATCATGATGTGACCAGAGAACAGATCCATCATGATGTGACCCAGAACAGATCCATCATGATGTGACCAGAGAACAGATCCATCATGATGTGACCAGAGAACAGATCCATCATGATGTGACCAGAGAACAGATCCATCATGATGTGACCAGAGAACAGATCCATCATGATGTGACCAGAGAACAGATCCATCATGATGTGACCAGAGAACAGATCCATCATGATGTGACCAGAGAACAGATCCATCATGATGTGACAGACCAGAAACAGATCCATCATGATGTGACCAGAGAACAGATCCATCATGATGTGACCAGAGAACAGATCCATCATGATGTGACCAGAGAACAGATCCATCATGATGTGACCAGAGAACAGATCCATCATGATGTGACCAGAGAACAGATCCATCATGATGTGACCAGAGAACAGATCCATCATGATGTGACCAGAGAACAGATCCATCATGATGTGACCAGAGAACAGATCCATCATGATGTGACCAGAGAACAGATCCATCATGATGTGACCAGAGAACAGATCCATCATGATGTGACCAGAGAACAGATCCATCATGATGTGACCAGAGAACAGATCCATCATGATGTGACCAGAGAACAGATCCATCATGATGTGACCAGAGAACAGATCCATCATGATGTGACCAGAGAACAGATCCATCATGTGACCAGAGAACAGATCCATCATGATGTGACCAGAGAACAGATCCATCATGATGTGACCAGAGAACAGATCCATCATGATGTGACCAGAGAACAGATCCATCATGATGTGACCAGAGAACAGATCCATCATGATGTGACCAGAGAACAGATCCATCATGATGTGACCAGAGAACAGATCCATCATGATGACCAGAGAACAGATCCATCATGATGTGACCAGAGAACAGATCCATCATGATGTGACCAGAGAACAGATCCATCATGATGTGACCAGAGAACAGATCCATCATGAACCAGAGACAGATCCATCATGATGTGACCAGAGAACAGATCCATCATGATGTGACCAGAGAACAGATCCATCATGATGTGACCAGAGAACATCCATCATGATGTGACCAGAGAACAGATCCATCATGATGTGACCAGAGAACAGATCCATCATGATGTGACCAGAGAACAGATCCATCATGATGTGACCAGAGAACAGATCCATCATGATGTGACCAGAGAACAGATCCATCATGATGTGACCAGAGAACAGATCCATCATGAGTGACCAGAGAACAGATCCATCATGATGTGACCAGAGAACAGATCCATCATGATGTGACCAGAGAACAGATCCATCATGATGTGACCAGAGAACAGATCCATCATGATGTGACCAGAGAACAGATCCATCATGATGTGACCAGAGAACAGATCCATCATGATGTGACCGAGAACAGATCCATCATGATGTGACCAGAGAACAGATCCATCATGATGTGACCAGAGAACAGATCCATCATGATGTGACCAGAGAACAGATCCATCATGATGTGACCAGAGAACAGATCCATCATGATGTGACCAGAGAACAGATCCATCATGATGTGACCAGAGAACAGATCCATCATGATGTGACCAGAGAACAGATCCATCATGATGTGACCAGAGAACAGATCCATCATGATGTGACCAGAGAACAGATCCATCATGATGTGACCAGAGAACAGATCCATCATGACCCAGAGAACAGATCCATCATGATGTGACCAGAGAACAGATCCATCATGATGTGACCAGAGAACAGATCCATCATGATGTGACCAGAGAACAGATCCATCATGATGTGACCAGAGAACAGATCCATCATGATGTGACCAGAGAACAGATCCATCATGATGTGACCAGAGAACAGATCCATCATGATGTGACCAGAGAACAGATCCATCATGATGTGACCAGAGAACAGATCCATCATGATGTGACCCAGAGAACAGATCCATCATGATGTGACCAGAGAACAGATCCATCATGATGTGACCAGAGAACAGATCCATCATGATGTGACCAGAGAACAGATCCATCATGATGTGACCAGAGAACAGATCCATCATGATGTGACCAGAGAACAGATCCATCATGATGTGACCAGAGAACAGATCCATCATGATGTGACCAGAGAACAGATCCATCATGATGTGACCAGAGAACAGATCCATCATGATGTGACCAGAGAACAGATCCATCATGATGTGACCAGAGAACAGATCCATCATGATGTGACCAGAGAACAGATCCATCATGATGTGACCAGAGAACAGATCCATCATGATGTGACCAGAGAACAGATCCATCATGATGTGACCAGAGAACAGATCCATCATGATGTGACCAGAGAACAGATCCATCATGATGTGACCAGAGAACAGATCCATCATGATGTGACCAGAGAACAGATCCATCATGATGTGACCAGAGAACAGATCCATCATGATGTGACCAGAGAACAGATCCATCATGATGTGACCAGAGAACAGATCCATCATGATGTGACCCAGAGAACAGATCCATCATGATGTGACCAGAGAACAGATCCATCATGATGTGACCAGAGAACAGATCCATCATGATGTGACCAGAGAACAGATCCATCATGATGTGACCAGAGAACAGATCCATCATGATGTGACCAGAGAACAGATCCATCATGATGTGACCAGAGAACAGATCCATCATGATGTGACCAGAGAACAGATCCATCATGACCAGAGAACAGATCCATCATGATGTGACCAGAGAACAGATCCATCATGATGTGACCAGAGAACAGATCCATCATGATGTGACCAGAGAACAGATCCATCATGATGTGACCAGAGAACAGATCCATCATGATGTGACCAGAGAACAGATCCATCATGATGTGACCAGAGAACAGATCCATCATGATGTGACCAGAGAACAGATCCATCATGATGTGACCAGAGAACAGATCCATCATGATGTGACCAGAGAACAGATCCATCATGATGTGACCAGAGAACAGATCCATCATGATGTGACCAGAGAACAGATCCATCATGATGTGACCAGAGAACAGATCCATCATGATGTGACCAGAGAACAGATCCATCATGATGTGACCAGAGAACAGATCCATCATGATGTGACCAGAGAACAGATCCATCATGATGTGACCAGAGAACAGATCCATCATGATGTGACCAGAGAACAGATCCATCATGATGTGACCAGAGAACAGATCCATCATGATGTGACCAGAGAACAGATCCATCATGATGTGACCAGAGAACAGATCCATCATGATGTGACCAGAGAACAGATCCATCATGATGTGACCAGAGAACAGATCCATCATGATGTGACCAGAGAACAGATCCATCATGATGTGACCAGAGAACAGATCCATCATGATGTGACCAGAGAACAGATCCATCATGATGTGACCAGAGAACAGATCCATCATGATGTGACCAGAGAACAGATCCATCATGATGTGACCAGAGAACAGATCCATCATGATGTGACCAGAGAACAGATCCATCATGATGTGACCAGAGAACAGATCCATCATGATGTGACCAGAGAACAGATCCATCATGATGTGACCAGAGAACAGATCCATCATGATGTGACCAGAGAACAGATCCATCATGATGTGACCAGAGAACAGATCCATCATGATGTGACCAGAGAACAGATCCATCAGCTTATTTGTCCTCAGTCCAAACACTGTAAAGTCACTTCAGACCTCCATGATGTCACTAGTTCACACCAGAACCAGAAGAAACTTTCAGACAGACGAGTGAAGTTTCTTAAAATTCTCAGTCTTAAGGATCGTAGAAGAAAGACCTCACGAGAACTGAGTGATGAGATCAACACCACAATGACTGAGGGAGCAACAGCGTCTTCAAGAACTGAGTCAGAAAGTGTGAAGAAGGACTTGTTGGCAGAATATCAGCCAAGAAACAAACTGACAGAGAAACGCAGTGAGGAGGATGGTATGAAGAGACACAGTTACACACAGCATGCATCATGGATACACCTGGATCATCTGTGGCACGTTCAAACAAGCTGCAGGAGAACATTAGTGTTATAGAAATATAATTCATATTGACACAACGACAGAGAGATGTGCTGCTTCATTATAGGCCAACAGCTGAAACTACATCACGTGACGTCACTGTAATTGTTTGTAAATGAATTCATTTAATTAGAACAATAAAAGGTTTTAATCATGTAATGAACAGTTTAATAACGTGGCTTCTGTGCAGAGCAGAGGACTACAAACATGGCGACCACGTCAGAGTGAGTCATCACCTCCACACACGATCTCTGTCCAGCCTCATCGCGAGCTCCTCCGCGCAGCCTCCCTGCATCCGAGCGCGAGCATCACTGCGCGAGCATCACTGCGCACCGAGACCGAGACCGAGACCGAGACCCAGACCGAGACCGAGACCCAGACCCAGACCGGCCCCCGAGCGGACGACGGCTCGACATATGAAGGCTTCGTCTCCCGGAGCAGCTGCGTGTTTTCGGTGATCCCGGTCCTCGTGGCCGCTGTATGGCTGTGAAGTGACGGGCTCGTTGCTCGGTGTCTCCGTGTCTTCTCCCGCAGCATCCTGCCCTCATCCACAAAATGGCGGACATCATCGAGCTGGGACCCGCCTATGGTGAGAACCGGACCGAGCCGGACCGGACCGGGCCTTTCTGCTTCTGTCCGCCGCTTAATGTCGAACCGAGGCCGTTAAACGGCGCGTGTGTGGCCGTGTCGTGATTTCATGTCGTCTGACCGTCAGTATAACAGGTGTAGGAGCCAAGATGTCGGCTGGTCTCCACCCATCAGCCGTTATCAGCCGTTATCAGCCGTTATCAGCCGTTATCAGCCGTTATTAGCCGTTACCGGCCGTTACCGGCCGTTATCAGCCGTTACCGGCCGTTACCGGCCGTTATCAGCCGTTACGAGCCGTTACCAGCCGTTACGAGCCGTTACCGGCCGTTATCAGCCGTTATTAGCCGTTACGAGCCGTTATCAGCCGTTACCGGCCGTTACCGGCCGTTATCAGCCGTTACGAGCCGTTATCAGCCGTTACCGGCCGTTATCAGCCGTTACGAGCCGTTACCAGCCGTTACGAGCCGTTACCAGCCGTTACGAGCCGTTATCAGCCGTTACCAGCCGTTACCAGCCGTTATCAGCCGTTATCAGCCGTTACCAGCCGTTACGAGCCGTTATCAGCCGTTACCAGCCGTTATCTGTGTCACTGCATCGGCCTTGTCGCTCATTAATTTTCCCGCCTCGCCGTGACTGACGGTTTGGACCTTTGCTGTGGCCTCAGCTCCGGCCTCCATCTTATCATTCCCAAACAAACAAACTACAGAAGATGGAGTTCTCCATCAGGACGCTGAGCTCACTGTCAGCCAATCAGAGCAGCAGCATCCCGACAGGCGCGCCAAACGGGGCGTCCACGCGCTCCCTGCGTGCGCGCGCGTGCCAGTCGGGGTGGTATAGGGTGACGTCATGTCTGTACCCAGCGCTGTTTTGACAAAAAGAACCTGCAGAACCACACAGAACCTGCAGAACCACACAGAACCTGCAGAACCACACAGAACATGCAGAACCACAAAGAACCTGCAGAACCACAAAGAACCTGCAGAACCACACAGAACATTCAGAACCACAAAGAACCTGCAGAACCACAAAGAACCTGCAGAACCACACAGAACATTCAGAACCACAAAGAACCTGCAGAACCACACAGAACATGCAGAACCACACAGAACATGCAGAACCACAAAGAACCTGCAGAACCACAAAGAACCTGCAGAACCACACAGAACATTCAGAACCACAAAGAACCTGCAGAACCACACAGAACATGCAGAACCACACAGAACATGCAGAACCACACAGGACCTGCAGAACTACACAGAACATGCAGAACCACACAGAACATGCAGAACCACACAGAACATGCAGAACCACACAGAACCCGCAGAACCACACAGAACATGCAGAACCACACAGGACCTGCAGAACTACACAGAACATGCAGAACCACACAGAACATGCAGAACCACACAGGACATGCAGAACCACACAGAACCACACAGGACCTGCAGAACCACACAGAACATGCAGAACCACACAGAACATGCAGAACCACAAAGAACCTGCAGAACTACACAGAACCACACAGAACATGCAGAACCTGCAGAACCACAAAGAACCTGCAGAACTACACAGAACCACACAGAACATGCAGAACCACACAGAACATGCAGAACCTGCAGAACCACACAGAACATGCAAAACCACACAGATCCTGCAGAACCACAAAGAACCTGCAGAACTACACAGAACCACACAGAACCTGCAGAACCACACAGAACATGCAGAACCACACAGGTCCTGTAGAACCACAAAGAACCTGCAGAACTACACAGAACCACACAGAACCTGCAGAACCACACAGAACATGCAGAACCACAAAGAACCTGCAGAACCACACAGAACATGCAGAACCACACAGGACCACACAGAACATGCAGAACCACACAGAACATGCAGAACCACACAGAACCTGCAGAACCACAGACTGCTCACTGTGATGTAAGACAGAGGAATCAGCTGTTTGATTCATCGATCAGCTGGTCTACAGTCTGATTGTTTATTAATTATTATTTTAAATATAAATGTGACATCACTGTTAGTAAACTGGACCGCGACCGACGACGAGTGTGTGTGTGTGTGTGTGTGTGTCTGTGTGTGTGTGTGTGTGTGTGTGTGTGTGTGTGTGTGTGTGTGTGTGTGTGTCTCTGTCTGTTGATGGTGGATGAGGTAAACAGCTGATGTCAGAGTCATCGTGGAAAAACAAAGATTCTCTGTCCACCAAACAAAACACCACACACACACACACACACACACACACACACACTCACACACACACACACACACACACACCACAACTCCTCCTCTTTCTCCTGGTGACATCACTTCCTGCCTCAGTGAGCTTCATTTCCTGTGACGAGGAGATAACGCCGTCCCACAGTTCAGTGCGGCCGTCATGGAGAAGTGGAGCGTGTGGATAGGAATAGCAGGAAGAGGGATATTTCTTGTTGCATGATGGGAAATGTAGTCTCCAGCTGCTCTGTTTTGAATCAGTGAATCGTCCTCGTGTTTGCTGTCATGTGACTTTGTCTGTGTGGTTCTGTTCTCACATGTCCTCTCTGTCCGGGTCTGTCTCAGCCATGTCTCCGGTCCTGGCGGGCTTCCTGGGAGCTGGTGTTCTGGTTCTTGTCGTCGTGGTTCTGGTGCTGCTGTGGTCCTTCTGTCAGCGCCGGTACCTGCGAATCTCCGGACGCTACAAGCTGCATGGCGACCGTTACTGCGACGCAGAGGACCCGCCCTACAAGTTCATCCACATGCTGAAGGGCATCAGTATTTACCCAGAATCCCTCAGCAGCAGCAAGCGGATCGTCCGCGGCATCCGGCGAGTGGACCGCTCTGACCGCGGCGGAGAGCGAGGCTGCCCCGCCACCACGGGGAGGGGCATGGTGCTGGTGGACGCCGAGAACAACATCCTGGACGTCCCGGGTCAGCTGCAGATGAGTCACCTGGTCCCCCCCGCCGGGTCGGGCCCCGCCCATAGCCAGGCCCGGCTGGAGCGGGCGCTGCCCGTCCGCGCAGACTACTGCTGCCTGGACAGCAGCTCGGCCAGCAGCAGCCAGACCAGCAGCAAGACGGCGTCCCCGTTCACCCCCGCCTCGTCGGACCCGGAGCCGGAGCCCAGCCTGGGCGCCATCAGCCTCACCGTCGACTACAACTTCCCCAAGAAGGCGCTGGTGGTGACCATCGTCGGTGCCCGCGGCCTGCCCGCCATCGACGAGCAGGCGGGAAGCTCGGACCCGTACGTGAAGATGACAATCCTGCCGGAGAAGAAGCATCGCGTGAAGACCCGCGTGCTAAGGAAGACTCTGGACCCGCTGTTCGACGAGACCTTCACCTTCTACGGCGTGGCCTACAGCTCGCTGCCCGAGCTCACCCTGCACTTCCTGGTCCTCAGCTTCGACCGCTTCGCCCGCGATGACGTCATCGGGGAGGCTGTGGTGCCGCTGAAAGGCGTGGACCCGAGCACGGGCCGGGTCCACCTGAGCCAGCAGATCACTAAGAGGAACATGCAGGTGAGTCCACGACCTGGTCCGGTCCGGTCTGTGATTTGAAACCAGAGACAGTCATGAAGGGAAATTTATTATTAAATCACCTGATTTATTCATGACGAGGCTCATTAATATCCAGACTCATTCATATTCAGACTCGTTAATATTCAGGCTCGTTAATATTCAGGCTCGTTAATATTCAGACTCATTAATATTCAGACTCGTTAATATTCAGACTCATTAATATTCAGGCTTGTTAATATTCAGACTCATTAATATTCAGACTCATTAATATTCAGACTCATTAATATTCAGACTCATTAATATTCAGGCTCATTAATATTCAGGCTCGTTAATATTCAGGCTCGTTAATATTCAGGCTCGTTAATATTCAGACTCATTCATATTCAGACTTGTTAATATTCAGGTTCATTAATATTCAGGCTCGTTAATATTCAGACTCATTAATATTCAGACTCATTAATATTCAGACTCATTAATATTCAGACTCATTAATATTCAGGCTCATTAATATTCAGGCTCGTTAATATTCCGGCTCGTTAATATTCCGGCTCGTTAATATTCAGGCTCGTTAATATTCAGGCTCGTTAATATTCAGGCTCGTTAATATTCAGGCTCGTTAATATTCAGGCTCGTTAATATTCAGGCTCTCCTGTCGTTGTTGTTGTTGTTCTGGTTCTGACCCGTGGACGTGTGTCATCGAGGTAATCAGATTACAGCGTGTCTGTCTTTATCACGTTAAAATGTCTGACGAGGTCACGTTAAGACCAGCTGTCTGATGACATCATCTGTTTGTCAGACTGATGGACGCCGTGTTTCTGCTGCAGTCGCCATGACGACAGACAAACTGTTTGTTTGGATCCACGAGTCGAGAACACGTTACGTCTCCACTCTAGTTCATTAAACTGGTTCTGTATGAATAATTATGTTTCATTGTGTGTGTGTGTGTGTGTGTGTGTGTGTGTGTGTGTTGTGTGTGTGTGTGTGTGTGTGTGTGTGTGTGTGTGTGTCAGTGTGAGACTCGTGGCGAGCTGCTGGCGTCTCTGTCCTACCAGCCGGTGTCTCATCGTCTCAGCGTGGTCGTCCTGAAGGCTCGACACCTCCCGAAGATGGACATCACCGGCCTGTCAGCAAGTGAGTGCCCCGGAGCATTGTGGGAATTTTGTCTCTTCTGAACACGATTGGTCAGCTTTGTGTAACGTTGCCATGGTTTCCCCGTAGACCCGTACGTGAAGGTGAACGTCTTCTACGGACGCAAACGCATCGCCAAGAAGAAAACCCACGTGAAGAAGTGCACGCTGAACCCGGTCTTCAACGAGTCCTTCATCTACGACATCCCGCCCGAGCTGCTGCCCGAGATCTCCGTGGAGTTCCTGGTGGTCGACTTCGACCGGACCACCAACGAGGTGCTGGGCCGCCTGCTGCTCGGCCTGCACAGCCCCGCCCCCTCCGGCGCCACCCACTGGAGGGAGGTGTGCGAAAACCCCCCCCGCGGCAGATCTCCAAATGGCACAACCTGAGCGAGTACTGAGGGAGCAGCTGGGAAAGACTCAGTGTACAGCACACACACACACACACACACACACACACACACACACACACACACACTCTCTGTCTGTTTTCTCTCTCGACCTCACGACATTCGCAGTCCAATAAAAAGCTGCAGTTTTTGTTTTTTTCAGCCAATCGGTGAAAAGAAGAACGAGCTGTTTTTAAAAGAAACCATGACATCATCGGACTGTTCCATGACATCATCGGACTGTTCCATGTGTGCGTGTTGACGGGGGAGGAATGATCCAAAAGAAAAAGAGTCCCCCCTCTTGCTGTTGTTGATCATCATCGCATGTCTGTCCACGATCGACAGGAAGTCCGACGTGATGAAAATATTCACTAACACTGCATATAATAAACCAACGCTGAGTATATCCCATAATAACCCTCCGCAGGACCAGAGAAGAACCACCAGACTGCCTGTCTGTCTGCCCGTCTGTCTGTGTGATGGCAGCATGCTGCACAGAGGAAACGTTGATTGAACGCTTAAACAACCCTGACCGTGAAGGAGGTGGACTGCAAAGGACTGTGGGTAACTGAGGCGGGTTCCATCCGTGTTTGTCACGTGACGTTGTTTTTCAGAATCAGCTGTGGCAGCCGATGAACGTTTGTCTCCATCGTGACTTCACCCTGAAACATCAAGACGGACGTAAACAGGAAGTCCCTGTAGCACCACGAGCTAACACGACTGCTAAGCTAACTGTTATTTACTCATATCAGATCATTTCCAACCATCATTAATAAATTATTCAAGTTTCAGCTCAAATGTTAGCACGCTAACGTTAGCTTTGTCAGTTGGTTCAGTTAGCTACGCAACAGTTAGCCTGCAGTCAGCGGCTGTAAATATTTATAATCTGTACGTAACAACGGACTGAGCTGCTCACCTTATAAACACTGATGTTAGCTCGAGGCTAAGTTGTTTCGAGGCTACTTTAGCTGAAGGCTAAGCTAGCTCAAGGCTAGGCTAGCTCAAGGCTAAGTTTGAACAGCTGCTGATTCCAGGAGGTAAAAATGGCGTCACAGAGGTGACGTCAACAGTCTTGCTCCATGTACTGGTCCTTTCTGAGCCACGCCCCCTTTCACTATGTGCTCCAATCGCAGTTGACTTAGCCTTGGTCAGCTTCCTCCCTTACTGAACTTAGATATGCTACGTGTTAGCTTTGATATGCTACGTGTTAGCTTAGATATGCTACGTGTTAGCTTAGATATGCTACGTGTTAGCTTTGATATGCTACGTGTTAGCTTAGATATGCTACGTGTTAGCTTAGATATGCTACGTGTTAGCTTTGATATGCTACGTGTTAGCTTAGATATGCTACGTGTTAGCTTAGATATGCTACGTGTTAGCTTTGATATGCTACGTGTTAGCTTTGATATGCTACGTGTTAGCTTGTCTGTGCTGAAAAGAAAAAATCCATTTTAAAAGCTAATGTTAGCAAAATGCTAACGTTAACTAATACTTACTAGCTAACTAATAATAATTGCTTTCTAGTAGCATATATTAGTTGGCTAGTTAGCAAGCATTTTGCTATCATTAGCTAACTCATGATGTCACTTTTATTGCGTCTCTAAGTAAAGCAAAGGAGGAAGTTGATGGAGGGTTGCTCAACTGTGATTGGAGCACAGAGTGAAAGGGGGCGGGGCTTTTGACGTCACTATTTTAATGTAACGTAACAATGTTCGATGCTAAGCTAAGCTAACAGCTGATTCAGTTGATTAAAGCTGATGAAGATTTTAAATGTTCTGAACACCTGCAGGTCCATCAGAACCAGGTCTCACACGAAAGGTGAACTTTCACTTCAGGTCAGGAAACACGTGGACAGGTGTTTGCGTGGACAGGTGTTCGCGTGGACAACCTGTTTAACCTCCACAGAACATTGAGAGAACGTTTGAGACAAGCTGTTGATGAGGTCATCAGGATAAACGAGGTGATGAAGCTTTAATTAATTAACTCTGAGCTGATGAAGTCAAGATGTTAGAGACACGCCGAGCTGCCACACACTCACCTGAACTCACCTGAACTCACCTGAACTCCTCCTCCCTCCTTCTTTCCCATCTCTGGTTTAAAGTCACAGCTCGTTAACTCTGCATATTAATAATGTTTGTTACTTTGAATCATAAAGACTGAAGCATGTCGGGCTTTGAACCGGCCCTGGTCCTAGTCCTGGTCCTGGTCCCAGTCGTGGTTCCGGTCCTGCCCCTGGTCCTGATCCCGGTCCTGGTTCCAGTCCTGGAACTGGCCGTAGTCCTGGGACCGGGATCAGGAACCGGCCCTTGACCTGGTCCTGGTCCTAGGACCGGGATAAGGAACCGGCCCTGGACCTGGTCCCAGCCCCGGTCCTGGACCCGGCCCCGGCCCTGGTCCTGGATGTAGATTTGTACAGATTGAAGATGTGGTTTCCTTCCTGTGTGTCCTCGGAGCTTTAGTGTTTGAGCGCCCCCTGCTGTAGACCTGATGCTAACCTCTGTGTTAGAATAACTCTGATTGGACGTGCAAATAAAAACACGTTAGCCTCGTTAATGATGTCATGTCTAATTAATCACACACGCCTTTATGTAACATCAGCTCCTGTCACCATGACGACCACACATCCTTTACTCAGGTACAGGTACAGACACCTGTGTTCAAAAAGCTCCTGTCACCATGACGACCACACATCCTTTACTCAGGTACAGACACCTGTGTTTAAAAAGCTCCTGTCACCATGACGACCACACATCCTTTACTCAGGTACAGACACCTGTGTTTAAAAAGCTCCTGTCACCATGACGACCACACATCCTTTACTCAGGTACAGACACCTGTGTTTAAAAAGCTCCTGTCACCATGACGACACACATCCTTTACTCAGGTAGACACCTGTGTTTAAAAAGCTCCTGTCACCATGACGACCACACATCCTTTACTCAGGTACAGGTACAGACACCTGTGTTTAAAAAGCTCCTGTCACCATGACGACCACACATCCTTTACTCAGGTACAGGTACAGACACCTGTGTTTAAAAAGCTCCTGTCACCATGACGACCACACATCCTTTACTCAGGTACAGGTACAGACACCTGTGTTTAAAAAGCTCCTGTCACCATGACGACCACACATCCTTTACTCAGGTACAGGTACAGACACTGTGTTAAAAAGCTCCTGTCACCATGACGACCACACATCCTTTACTCAGGTACAGGTACAGACACCTGTGTTTAAAAAGCTCCTGTCACCATGACGACCACACATCCTTTACTCAGGTACAGACACCTGTGTTTAAAAAGCTCCTGTCACCATGACGACCACACATCCTTTACTCAGGTACAGGTACAGACACCTGTGTTTAAAAAGACTCAAGTAACAGGTGAAGTTTTGACTCAGGCTGTAAAACATGTTTAAAGTATAAAGTACCGGTAACCTGACAGAACCTGACAGAACCTGGCAGAACCTGCAGAACCTGACAGGACCTGCAGAACCTGCAGAACCTGACAGAACCTGGCAGAACCTGACAGAACCTGACAGGACCTGCAGAACCTGGCAGAACCTGACAGGACCTGACAGAACCTGACAGAACCTGACAGAACCTGCAGAACCTGACAGAACCTGCAGAACCTGGCAGAACCTGACAGGACCTGCAGAACCTGGCAGAACCAGACAGAACCTGCAGAACCTGACAGGACCTGACAGAACCTGCAGAACATGACAGAACCTGCAGAACCTGGCAGAACCTGACAGAACCTGCAGAACCTGGCAGAACCTGACAGGACCTGCAGAACCTGACAGAACCTGACAGAACCTGCAGAACCTGACAGAACCTGCAGAACCTGGCAGAACCTGACAGAACCTGACAGGACCTGCAGAACCTGACAGGACCTGACAGAACCTGACAGAACCTGCAGAACCTGACAGAACCTGCAGAACCTGGCAGAACCTGACAGAACCTGACAGGACCTGCAGAACCTGACAGAACCTGACAGAACCTGCAGGACCTGACAGAACCTGCAGAACCTGGCAGAACCTGACAGAACCTGACAGGACCTGCAGAACCTGACAGGACCTGACAGAACCTGACAGAACCTGCAGAACCTGACAGAACCTGCAGAACCTGGCAGAACCTGACAGAACCTGACAGGACCTGCAGAACCTGACAGAACCTGACAGAACCTGCAGGACCTGACAGAACCTGACAGGACCTGCAGAACCTGACAGAACCTGACAGAACCTGCAGGACCTGACAGAACCTGACAGAACCTGCAGAACATGACAGAACCTACAGAACCTGACAGAACCTGCAGAACCTGACAGAACCTGCAGAACCTGACAGAACCTGCAGCACAGCAACATTCAGCTAATGAAACTGCTGTACAAGAAGGAGGGATCGTGAACTCAGTGTGTGTGTGTGTGTGTGAGAGAGAGTGTGTGTGTGTGTGAGAGTGCGTTTGTGTGTGTGTGTGTGAGAGTGCGTGTGTGTGTGTGTGTGTGAGAGTGCGTTTGTGTGTGAGAGTGCGTGTGTGTGTGTGTGTGTGTGTGTGAGAGTGTGTGCGTGAGAGTGCGTGTGTGAGAGTGCGTGCGTGTGTGTGTGAGAGTGTGTGTGTCAGTGTGTGTGTGTGTGTGTGAGAGTGTGTGTGTGTGTGTGTGTGTGAGAGTGTGTGTGTGTGTGTGTGTGTGTGTACCCGCACAGTGTGCAGACTGCATCATACTCTGCGTGAGCTCGTCCGTTTGTTGCTAGGAGACCGCACATGTCCATAACAACAGAGGGAGACGGGGCCCAAATCCTGACCCGTCCCGACCCTCTGCATCCTCAGCGTGTTTCCCTCCAGAGTGCAGCTGGTTTATCGACTCCAGGGTAGACCCTGGTTCCTAACAGACCCAGGGTAGACCCTGGTTCCTAACAGACCCAGGGTAGACCCTTGGTTCCTAACAGACCCAGGGTAGACCCTGGTTCCTAACAGACCCAGGGTAGACCCTTGGTTCCTAACAGACCCAGGGTAGACCCTTGGTTCCTAACAGACCCAGAGTAGACCCTGGTTCCTAACAGACCCAGAGTAGACCCTGGTTCCTAACAGACCCAGGGTAGACCCTTGGTTCCTAACAGACCCAGGGTAGACCCTGGTTCCTAACAGACCCAGGGTAGACCCTGGTTCCTAACAGACCCAGGGTAGACCCTGGTTCCTAACAGACCCAGAGTAGACCCTGGTTCCTAACAGACCCAGGGTAGACCCTGGTTCCTAACAGACCCAGGGTAGACCCTGGTTCCTAACAGACCCAGGGTAGACCCTGGTTCCTAACAGACCCAGGGTCTACTCTGGGTCTGTTAGGAGAGCTAAAGAAGTGGTCGCATGTTCCAGTGATGGGGACTCGAGTTAGCGACTTGGACTCGAGTCGGACTTACGTCGCGCAAACAAAGACTTCCGACTTGACTTAGACTTGCTCCCAATGACTCGAGACTTGACTTGGACTTGTCTGTTGTGACTCGTGTGACTTGTGAATAATTTTTAATTTCATTATAAGTAGCCTATTCATTTAATTAATGAAGTAGCCTCTTTATTTGCTGCTGTTCAAGTTCAAGGAGCTGAGTCATCTTGTTGGCTTTGGTTGGTTAAATAAAAAAAAAAAAATACACTAATCAATATCAAATGCTAACTAACAATAACCATTAAAAAAACTTAGTTTGAACAAAGCTTTCAGGATGTTTCTTCACATTAGAATAATTATGTGTGCCTACTATTTTAAGGTTTGGTTTGGAATTGCACAGTAGCCTACCTCTTAACCAGGCTCCTGTTCACACATACTTTGACCTTCTTCAAATGTCTCAACATGCTCTGACCCATTTTGATTGGGTCAGAGCATGTTGAGACTTGGAAAAAATGACTTGTGAACATCACTGGCATGTTCAGAAGCAGATAAAGACACATCGACGTGTCTGACGTGTTCGTTCATTAGTTTGGGAACCTGATGAGGTTTGAATTTGTAAGACGCTCCAGGAATTCAAGATCAGTGAATCCCCGTGAATTCAGGGCGCTCTTGCAATTTTAACCAATCACACGATTTTTCTGCGCAGTCTGCCCGGGGGTTGAAGTCGGCGGGTCAGGGGCGGCCGCACGGTGCGGGAGGACCCCCTCGCGGGACCTCTCCCCGGCTCAGGGGCGAAGGTGCAGCCGCAAACTTTACAGCGCCGGCTCGCCTGGACCTCGCCGCTTCCCAGGGCCGTGGACTTAGTGCTCGCTGCGCCCTCTACGGGGCTCGCCCCCGGGGACGGGGCCCCTGTCGCAACTTTCACTTCCTTCCGCAACAAAAATGTAAAAAGCAACTTTCACTGCAATTTTTTTGAAAACCTCATCAGGGATTTAGGCTGCAACTATTTCAAAAAAGGCCGTGAAATCCTGGTGGGACTGGGTAGCCGGCTCGCTTCATGCCGCGCTCACAGTACGTGGGTCTGGACTTCAGCAGGCGGTCTTCAGCCTGAGCAGAGTATCCGGTGATGGGGAGGGGGCGTATTGAAGAGGTCCAGGCTTTAGCGTGGTGACGTCTGGTTTTCCAAAATCAGGTCAGGGACTCTATTTAAAAAACGCGTCTCACATGGCGACAGACGGACCCGAAAGGTCATTAAAGGTTATTTAAAGGTTACTCGGAGGTTACTGAAAGGTTTCTGCCGTGTTGTCTGGTGACAGTCAGCGTCAGGGTTCCTTCAGTCCAGTTGTTGAGGTTCTGGTTCTATGGGGGCCGAGAGTCTCAGAGTTGTGTCCGGGTCCAGAAGGCTGCTGATGCTAGCTCACAGCGCTAGGTGCTGCAGCTTCTTTGAATCAGACAGGAAGTGATGTCATGCTGAGTGTGACCTCGTGTCCCGTGGCGCGCTGTGGCCACATGGCGGACCCGGACACTGCTCCCTTCATGGTGCTGCCGTGTGGTCTTCCCCTCAGGCTCCGCCCTCCGGCTCTTCCCGCCGCCTGACCTCGCCGCACAGACCCGTCCTTGTTGACGGCGGTCAGAGCGAGACGCGTGAAGCAAAGCGATTAGAAACGCTGCGCAAACGTTCTCCAAATGATCCGTGTGGACATTCCCAGAGAGCCCTCACATGATCTGTAAACATTTCTCAGGAAACCGTTATGTAACGTTAGAGGAACGTTAGGAAACATGCAGCAGGTCAGTCACCTGATGGATGTCACATGATGTCATGGACCAATCAGACGAGGATGACAAACACCTGAACAGGTAACAAACGTTCTTTTCATCGTGATGACTTCAGTCTCAGTGACCTCATTGATTCTCTGCTAATTGATTGGTCGCCCACAGAGAAACAAACCATTCACCAGTGATGTCACACCACACTCCGTCCAATCAGGTCGCTGCCTTCAGACACAAAAACTGCAGCTTTCATGAGCGGCTGGATCAGTCCGAGGAGCTTCATCATCATCATCATCAGCTTCATCACACTCTGATGGGGTAAGACTGATCGCAGATTATTGATCACTAATGTTTAATAATATCATTATCATAAATGTGAAGGAGCAAACTGACGAGGCGATCAGTCATCATCATTTGACGTGACTGATGTTTAAATATTTACTGACGACGAGTACGACTGTCTGTCTGTCTGTCTGCCTGCCTGCCTGTCTGCCTGTCTGTCTGCCTGTCTGTCTGTCTGTCTGTCTGTCTGTCTGTCTGTCTGTCTCTGCGTTTTAATCAGAAAAAAACAAATAGCACCAAAAACTCAAAACAGGATGTGAGGATCAGCTGATCGTCTGGGCGTTACCATGGTGATGAGAATTTATTGTTTTTATTTTTTTAATCAAATGTGACGAGTACAAAAAATGAATTTAATTAATTTGATAAAAGATTACATTTATTTGTGATGCGTTCGCTGACTGTGCGGCGTGTCAGCGGTGCGTTCGCTGACTGTGCGGCGCGTCAGCGGTGCGTTCGCTGACTGTGCGGGGCGTCAGCGGTGCGTTCAATGACTGTGCGGCGTGTCAGCGGGGCGTTCAATGACTGTGCGGCTTGTCAGCGGTGCGTTCGCTGACTGTGCGGCGCGTCAGCGGTGCGTTCGCTGACTGTGCGGGGCGTCAGCGGTGCGTTCAATGACTGTGCGGCTTGTCAGCGGTGCGTTCAATGACTGTGCGGCGTGTCAGCGGTGCGTTCGCTGACTGTGCGGCGTGTTAGCGGTGCGTTCGCTGACTGTGCGGCGTGTCAGCGGTGCGTTCGCTGACTGTGCGGCGTGTCAGCGGTGCGTTCGCTGACTGTGCGGCGTGTCAGCGGTGCGTTCAATGACTGTGCGGCGTGTCAGCGGTGCGTTCAATGACTGTGCAGCGTGTCAGCGGTGCGTTCGCTGACTGTGCGCGTGTCAGCGGTGCGTTCGCTGACTGTGCGGCGTGTCAGCGGTGCGTTCAGTGTCATGGTTGTTCAGTCTGATTTCACGGCCTCTGTGGTTCAGCAGATGACCGTCTCGTGCTGAGCTGATGATCTGTGTCTGTTTGTTTCCTCAGACTCACTGAAGGAGACATGACGGACCAGGAGGTGAGTTCAGCCAGAACCAGGGCCAGAACCAGGACCAGGGCCAGGACCAGAACCAGGACCAGCTGACTCTCCAACAGGAAGTCAGTCTGAACGTGTGTTTGTGTTTCAGAGTGCCGTGCTCAGAGTTTCCCGCCTTCCTCTGGTTCGCTCGGCGTTCCAGTCGGTGACATCAGCGTACTCAGAGGTCAAAGGTCGTTACCCTCTGCTGGGGCTGATGGGAGGAGCGGCCGAGGTCGCCACTCACGCCGCTATGATGAGAGCCACGCCCCTCCTGCAGAGTCTGGAGCCACACAGTGCGTGGAGCTAATGATGCTAACAATGCTAACAATGTTTAAACTAATGCTAACAATGCTAACAGTGCTAACAGTGTTAACAATGCTAACAGTGTTAACAATGCTAACAGTGTTAACAATGCTAACAGTGCTAACAGTGCTAACAGTGCTAGCAGTGCTAGCAGTGCTAACAGTGCTAGCAATGCTAACAGTGCTAGCAATGCTAACAGTGCTAACAGTGCTAGTGCTGGAATATTTCAATGTGATGTCAGTCATGAAATAAATCTGAATATCTCTCTCTCTACCTGTCTCTGTCTCTCTCTCTCTGTCTCTCTCTCTCTCTCTACCTGTCTGTCTGTCTCTCTCTCTACCTGTCTGTCTGTCTCTCTACCTGTCTCTCTCTTCAGTTGAAGTTGCTAACAGTCTCGCTCTCGTTGGTCTCGACCGTCTGGAGAAGAACTTCCCGGTGTTGAACCAATCGACAGACGAGGTTTGAACTGTGTTAAATAGACGTACTGTCCCTTTAAAGAGCGGCTCACAGCTGATCTTAACTTCCTGTTGTCCTGGTCCTCAGGTGATGGGTCACCTGAAGGACGCCGTCCTCCTGACTCTGGACGACGTTCAGGTGTGGGTGGTGGACGGGTTGGACGGCGCTCTGGATCAGCTGGAGCGTCTGTCCGACGTCGCTCGCTCAGCCGTCCACCTGCTGACGGACACTCAGGTGGGCCGGGCCGCTGCGTCGGGATTGGACGACGTGCTGAGTCGTCTGGAGGACGCCACCGCCTACTACCTGCCCCTCCCACCCATACTGCGTGAGTACAGGGGTATTCTGGGTAATGACTGAGCGGTGACTGTTTTTACGGACACGTTCTCGTCTGTCAGGTCGGGAATGGGAGACGAGGGTCCAGGACTACGAGGACGAAGACGAGGACGACGAGCCCGGCCTGTGGACGAGGGTCCGCGGCCTCCTCCTCAACCTGACCCTGCAGCTTCATCATCGCATGACGAAGGTCCGAGGTCAGCTGCAGAGCGCCGCCGCCACGCTCACAGACGCCGCCGACTCGGTGAGGACAACTGTGACGTCACAACGCTCAAAATCAGACAGACACTTTGGAAACGTGTCCCCGTCTCCGTGTCCCCGTCTCCATGTCCCCGTCTCCGTGTTCCTGTCTCCGTGTTCCTGTGTCCGTGTTCCTGTCTCCGTGTTCCTGTGTCCCTGTCTCCGTGTTCCTGTCTCCGTGTTCCTGTGTCCCTGTCTCCGTGTTCCTGTCTCCGTGTTCCTGTCTCCGTGTTCCTGTCTCCGTGTTCCTGTCTGCGTGTTCCTGTGTCCCCGTCTCCGTGTTCCTGTCTCCGTGTTCCTGTCTCCGTGTTCCTGTCTCCGTGTTCCTGTGTCCCTGTCTCCGTGTTCCTGTCTGCGTGTTCCTGTCTCCGTGTTCCTGTGTCCCCGTCTCCGTGTTCCTGTCTCCGTGTTCCTGTCTCCGTGTTCCTGTCTCCGTGTTCCTGTGTCCCCGTCTCCGTGTTCCTGTCTCCGTGTTCCTGTCTGCGTGTTCCTGTGTCCCCGTCTCCGTGTTCCTGTCTGCGTGTTCCTGTGTCCCTGTCTCCGTGTTCCTGTCTCCGTGTTCCTGTCTCCGTGTCCCCGTCTCCGTGTTCCTGTCTCCGTGTTCCTGTCTCCGTGTTCCTGTGTCCCCGTCTCCGTGTTCCTGTGTCCCCGTCTCCGTGTTCCTGTCTCCGTGTTCCTGTCTCCGTGTTCCTGTGTCCCCGTCTCCGTGTTCCTGTCTCCGTGTTCCTGTCTCCGTGTTCCTGTGTCCCTGTCTCCGTGTTCCTGTCTGCGTGTTCCTGTGTCCCCGTCTCCGTGTTCCTGTCTGCATGTTCCTGTGTCCCCGTCTCCGTGTCCACGTCTCCGTGTTCGCTTGTTCTTGTCTCCGTGTTGTGGACATCAGAGGTCCATCAGAACCAGGGGCCTCGGCCTGGTAGAGTTTGATTTCAGCTCTGGTTCTGTTATGCCGTCTGTTCCCTGCAGGTGGGTCTGGGCCAGGTTCTGGAGCTGGTCGGTCAGCTGCTGCAGTACCTGCAGAGGCTCCTGGTGGCGCTGTTGTTCCAGACAGAGAGTCTGAGAGAGCTGAGTCTTAACAGGGTCAAAGGTCAGGCCGTCATGTTAGCCGAGCTGCGTCCTGTACGTCAGATCCGAGAGCTGCCGGTTCAGATCCAGCAGCTGCTCCAGGACCTGCAGGAGCTGTCCAAGATCGTCCTGCAGCTGGTGATCAACGCCACGCCGCTCTACAACATGGTGAGTTACCTGGAGCACACCTGGGACACACCTGGGACACACCTGGGACACACTAACTCACTAATAACTCACATGTCCCGTGTCTTCCAGCTGCAGCAGCCGTCTCATCAGGAGGTCGAGGACTTCCTGAACCAGGAGGACTTCGTGTCTGACGCGTCGTCTCGTCGCAGCTCAGCTAACAGTCTCTTCCTGAAGGCGATGGACGGACGTCCTCGCCGCCGCCGGAGTCTCTACTCGCGGGCTGCCCGTGGCTCCGGTGGCCCCCAACAGAACCTCGACTCGACCTCGACCCCCAACGGCCGCCGCTCCAGCCTGAAGGACCCTGCGGGCCCGGAGGCGGACGCCCCGCCGCTCCCTCCCGCCGCCGCCGCCCGCCGCCAGTCGGCCACCGAGCTGCTCCTCGCTCCGCTCAAACAGCTGGTCTCTCAGAGCCAGAGGGCCTTCGAGTACCTGAGCCCCAACACCGCCGACACCGGCGAGGACGACACGGCCACGTCCGACTGTTGAACGCCGCGCTGAGGTCTGACCCCGCCCTGATCTACAGCCAATCACTGCTGTCGGTCCCACCGCCCGACCAATCACAGCCTCCCGTCTCAGCCTGACGATGACGCGTCTCTGCCTCAGCTGTTTGTGTCTCCACCTTCACCAACACAGCGACCATCAGTTCACACCTGTCCACCTGTCCACATACACCTGTCTCCTGTCCACCTGTCCACATACACCTGTCCACATACACCTGTCTCCTGTCCACCTGTCCACATACACCTGTCTCCTGTCCACCTGTCCACATACACCTGTCCACATACACCTGTCTCCTGTCCACATACACCTGTCTCCTGTCCACATACACCTGTCTCCTGTCCACCTGTCCACATACACCTGTCCACATACACCTGTCTCCTGTCCACATACACCTGTCTCCTGTCCACCTGTCCACATACACCTGTCTCCTGTCCAACTGTCCACATACACCTGTCCACATACACCTGTCTCCTGTCCACCTGTCCACATACACCTGTCCACATACACCTGTCTCCTGTCCACCTGTCCACATACACCTGTCCACATACACCTGTCTCCTGTCCACCTG
This sequence comes from Collichthys lucidus, assembly GCA_004119915.2. NCBI lineage: Eukaryota > Metazoa > Chordata > Actinopteri > Sciaenidae > Collichthys > Collichthys lucidus. The sequence goes on from CM014091.1 coordinate 34,610,889, forward strand.
TCCACATACACCTGTCTCCTGCCTGACTGTCCATATACACCTGTCCACATACACCTGTCTCCTGTCCACCTGTCCACATACACCTGTCCACATACACCTGTCTCCTGTCCACATACACCTGTCTCCTGTCCACATACACCTGTCTCCTGTCCACCTGTCCACATACACCTGTCCACATACACCTGTCTCCTGTCCACCTGTCCACATACACCTGTCTCCTGCCTGACTGTCCATATACACCTGTCCACATACACCTGTCTCCTGTCCACCTGTCCACATACACCTGTCCACATACACCTGTCTCCTGTCCACCTGTCCACATACACCTGTCTCCTGTCCGACTGTCCACATACACCTGTCCACATACACCTGTCCACCTGTCCACATACACCTGTCCACATACACCTGTCTCCTGTCCACCTGTCCACATACACCTGTCCACATACACCTGTCACCTGTCTCGAGTTTACTTTCAAGCTTCACTTTGTAATCGTTGTTTTGTTTTTTGTCCCTCGAGGCTGCCGTAGTGTTTGATGAAGGTTTGTTGAAGGTTAGATGTTGGTTGAAAGAACGTTCCTTAAATGTTTTAGCATCGTAGATGGAATGTAAACAACGTAAACAGGAAGTGATCAGAAATAAAATCTCGTCAAACTTGAATTATTTTATGTGACGACGTTTCAATAAAGATTCAGACTTTTAACTAACATGCTAACGTTTAGCATGTTAGCTCTGTGTGCAGGTATGTACTTCAGGTAACGTTACCTCAGCCTGAGGAGTCACGTGACCCCGGAGGAGGCGGGGACATTCCCGTCAGACACAGGAAGTGTCTCAGCCTCTTCCTGTAGATCTCGTCCTGGTCCTCCGCCGTGACCTCTGACCTGCGACACGTGTCCCTGATCAGTCAGGACGGACAGGTGAAGCCCTGAAACAAGAGTGACACATCAGAGGACCAATCACCTGCCAGGGTTTGGAGGCGGGCTGTGTGTGTGTGTGTGTGTGTGTGTGTGTGTGTGTGTGTGTGTGTGTTGTGTGTGTGTGTGTGTGGTGTGTCCACCACCGCCCTCTCCACGAGACTCCACAGAGGAGCTGCGTACCTGTGGGTCATGTGAGCTGACAGTCTCGACAGGTGAGCGTCTCAGGGGGGTGGAGCCTGCAGAACTTGGTGGGCGGAGCCGAGGCGCTTCCTGAAGATCAAATCAAACAATCCACAGGAAGTCTTATTGTGAAAGGACATGGCGCGCTAGTTCAGGATCCGGTGTGAGCGTCCACGCACCAACACCTGCCGACAGGTCGTCACAGCTGCTGCACTGAAACAGTGACACCTGTGGTCAGGACGTGAACTGCATCACTGCTGCGAGACAAAACCACGGTTAGAAAACGGTCCTCGAGGTTAC
>CM014091.1:34619782-34622282 GCA_004119915.2 Collichthys lucidus
AGACAGTCTGAACAGTCTGAGACAGTCTGAGACAGTCTGAACAGTCTGAACAGTCTGAGACAGTCTGAACAGTCTGAGACAGTCTGAACAGTCTGAACAGTCTGAGACAGTCTGAACAGTCTGAGACAGTCTGAACAGTCTGAGACAGTCTGAGACAGTCTGAACAGTCTGAGACAGTCTGAGACAGTCTGAACAGTCTGAGACAGTCTGAGACAGTCTGAGACAGTCTGAACAGTCTGAGACAGTCTGAACAGTCTGAGACAGTCTGAGACAGTCTGAACAGTCTGAACAGTCTGAACAGTCTGAACAGTCTGAGACAGTCTGAACAGTCTGAACAGTCTGAGACAGTCTGAGACAGTCTGAACAGTCTGAGACAGTCTGAGACAGTTTGAACAGTCTGAGACAGTCTGAACAGTCTGAGACAGTCTGAGACAGTCTGAGACAGTCTGAACAGTCTGAACAGTCTGAACAGTCTGAGACAGTCTGAGACAGTCTGAACAGTCTGAGACAGTCTGAGACAGTCTGAGACAGTCTGAACAGTCTGAGACAGTCTGAACAGTCTGAGACAGTCTGAACAGTCTGAACAGTCTGAGACAGTCTGAACAGTCTGAGACAGTCTGAACAGTCTGAACAGTCTGAGACAGTCTGAGACAGTCTGAGACAGTCTGAACAGTCTGAGACAGTCTGAGACAGTCTGAGACAGTCTGAACAGTCTGAGACAGTCTGAGACAGTCTGAGACAGTCTGAGACAGTCTGAACAGTCTGAGACAGTCTGAGACAGTCTGAACAGTCTGAGACAGTCTGAGACAGTTTGAACAGTCTGAGACAGTCTGAGACAGTCTGAACAGTCTGAGACAGTCTGGAGTCCGGCCCGGTTCTGTTCTACTGGACCGAACACGCGACCTCTCTGAGGACGAGCTCAGAGCGTGGACACACAGGACACACGTGAAGACAAAGACTCTGTGTGAACGTCCCCCTGAGGCTGGCTCCAAATGTCCACCAGCAGAAATGAACATGTTGACAGGCTGGTTCATGGATTTTACTAGTTCCTTCAAAATAAAGGTCGTGTGGGCGGGGCTGTGTGTAATCACATGACCCATCGACTTGTTTTGACACTTTTAAAACTGTGTGTGACGTCATCACCCCTGGTGGGCGTGGCTGAAAGTCAAACATCGTTTTAACAAAGCTTCAAAATAAGAGCACAAAACGTCAGCTTTAGTTTTATTGTGGAATGTGAGCCTGACTGCATACTTTTACTTTGGTACTTTATCTCTGAGTATTTCCACAGTGAGGTACTTTAAGTACTTTGAGTACTTTAACGTGTATATCTGAGGTGAGTCTGTCGGTCTTTGAACGCACCTCGACCCTCTCAGGTGCTTCGTGACGTTTTGACGTCATCTTGTGTCAAAGATTAAAAACAACAACAACAACAAAACAACAAAACAACAACAACAACAAAACAACAAAACAACAAAACAACACGTCATCAAACAATAAACTGATGAAAGACCAGTCTGTGATCAGTCCGTGATCGGTCTGTGATCAGTCTGTGATCAGTCTGTGACCAGTCTGTGACCAGTCTGTGATCAGTCTGTGATCAGTCTGTGACCAGTCTGTGATCAGTCTGTGATCAGTCTGTGATCAGTCTGTGATCAGTCTGTGATCGTGCAGACGGATCAGGCTTACCTTGGTCGCCATCTGCGCAGCTTTGGTCGCCAGAAACACAGAGAGACACCGAGACACTGACCGAGGCTGCACACACTGATCCTGCTGACAGACACGGAGTCCTCCCACTACACCACACACACACACACACACCACACACACACACACAGAAAACACACACACACACACACACACACACAGAAACACACACACACCACACACACACACACACACACACACACAACCACACACACACACACACACAAACAGAAACACACACACACACACACACAACACACACACACACACACACACACACACACACACCACACCAGAAACACACCACACACACCACACACACAACACCACACACACACACACACACACACACACACACACACATCTTTTCTTTCTGTTTGTCTTTAAAGTTTCTTTGTCTGAGCTCGAAACTGTTATCAGCCACACCCAAACTACACACAATGAACACACACACACACACACTCTGACCAGCACCACACCTTAACTGACTTTAAACTAACACACGGTCCTGAACACGGCCGTGTCTATGCAGATGCATGAGGCCCCACAGACTGTCTAAAACCTGGACGTAGTCTCCGTGACGTCCCCGCAGACTGTCTAAAACCTGGACGTAGTCTCTGTGACGTCCCCGCAGACTGTCTAAAACCTGGACGTAGTCTCCGTGACGTCCCTGCAGACTGTCTAAAATCTGGACGTAGTCTCTGTGACGTCCCCGCAGACTGTCTAAAACCTGGACGTAGTCTCTGTGACGTCCCCGCAACTGTCTAAAAACCTGGACAGTCTCTCTGTGCTCCCC
>CM014091.1:34627282-34637282 GCA_004119915.2 Collichthys lucidus
CTTTACAAACTTTACAAACTTAACAAACTTTACAAACTTTACAAACTTTACAAATTTTACAGACTTTACAAACTTTACAAATTTTACAGACTTTACAAACTTTACAAATTTTACAGACTTTACAGACTTTACAAATTTTACAGACTTTACAAACTTTACAAATTTTACAGACTTTACAGACTTTACAGACTTTACAAACTTTACAGACTTTACAGACTTTACAGACTTTACAAACTTTACAAACTTTACAGACTTTACAGACTTTACAAACTTTACAAACTTTACAAACTTTACAAACTTTACAGACTTTACAGACTTTACAGACTTTACAAACTTTACAAACTTTACAGACTTTACAAACTTTACAGACTTTACAGACTTTACAAACTTTACAAACTTTACAAACTTTACAGACTTTACAGACTTTACAGACTTTACAAACTTTACAAACTTTACAGACTTTACAAACTTTACAGACTTTACAGACTTTACAAACTTTACAAACTTTACAGACTTTACAGACTTTACAAACTTTACAAACTTTACAGACTTTACAAACTTTACAGACTTTACAAACTTTACAGATATTACAGACTTTACAAACTTGTATACATCTTTTATTTTTGATATATTCATACTGTTCATACTGTTTGTACTCCCAGATTTACACTTTTTATATATTTTTATATTTTGATCTCTTTAAACTTTTATATTTTAGATTTTTGTTTATGTTTGCATCATCAGGAATATCAAAGAAACATTATTTTCTCATTCTCTGTATGTCCTGTACAGTTGACTTGACTCGCTGTCCTTGACTCTGACTCGAGGTCCTTGACTCTGACTCGAGGTCCTGGACTCTGACTCGAGGTCCTGGACTCTGTGGATCCAGCTCAGTGCCTTGTTGTCTTTCCTGTTCAGGTTCAGACCTGTCTGAGTCTCATTCTGCAGATTCTTCACATAACTGTGAGCTCCATGACCCCTCACCCAGAACATCTGTGTGTGTGTGTGTGTGTGTGTGTGTGTGTGTGTGTGTGTGTGTGTACCAGCTCTCTCTCTGGATAATGTGAAGCACACACGAGTCGTCTGCAGCGCTGCACGAGCCCTCCGCTCAGAGACACAAGCAGAGCCAGACCCAACAGGAACCCTGCCAGAACCAGAACCAGTCGAGACGTCAGAACATCTGCAGACATTTTCTGAACTGATGAGGCAAATGTACTCTGTGACTTTGGGCTATACAAATAAAATTGATTTGATTTGATGATATTTATTTAGACGGAGTCTGATTGGACGAGAGTCATCCAATGAGTGCTGATATAGAGAATAACAGCACTGAGATGACGGCTGTTCTAATAGTAACGTTGCGTTAACGTTACATGAACGTTTGCCGTCAGATTAAGCCGTGCTGATATTCAGTACAACAGCACGCTGATGTTTAAGGACTTCTACTTTGGTGTGGTTTTGGTACTGAGTACTTCCTGTTGATGATGTCACATCCTGTGTCCTCCTACCCAGGATGAAACATGTGGCGTGGTCCGGCTCCGACGGCTCCAGCAGACACTTCCTGCTGATCACTGTGATGTTTCCTCCCTGCAGCACGTCGAACGAGGCCACCAGGTCTCTGAAGAGGTCGGAGGCGTAACCGGACCCGTTCACCTGCACCGCCACCGTCACCGGTGCTGATGGGACCAGGGTTACCATAGTTACCACCACTCTGAGCAACATCACAGCCTCACTCACGTCACGACTGATGCTGTCTCACCTCTGGCCACGACGTCGCCCTTCACCTGGTGCTGCACCTGATCCAGCATCCAGAACACCAGGAAGTCCAGCGCCACCAGCAGGCCGCCCATCACCAGGTGTCTGAGGACCGAGACCACGCCCAACAGCACAGCACGCCGCTCTCGGCCCGTCAGGTGAAAGGAAACTACAGGAAGGACGGTTCAGGTCACTTCTCTCGCACACACACACACACACACACACACACACACACACACACACACACAGTGTACTGACGTGGTGTGATGTAGGTACGGGCTTCTCTGCTTGTGATTGGCAGGACTGAAGCTCCGCCCCCTGAGGTCACCTGTTGGTCGAGCTCTTCGAACTGAGCACTGATGTAGACGTTATCAAAGTCGAGCTGACGGAGATACCTGCGTCGGTACCGTGCTGCCCTGCGGAGGGAGCATGTCAGCTAACAGTTAGCATTTAGCATGTTAGCATGTATGCTAACAGGTAGCATTTGGCAAGTTAGCATGTCAGCCGAATAACAAAACGTTAGCCGGCTAGCATGGCTAATGTGAATGAAGTAAACTGAAGCGTGTGGGTGGAGTAAACTGAAGCGCGTGGATGGAGTAAACTGAAGCGTGTGGGTGGAGTAAACTGAAGCGTGTTGATGGAGTAAACTGAAGCGTGTGGGTGGAGTAAACTGAAGCGTGTTGATGGAGTAAACTGAAGCGCGTTGATGGAGTAAACTGAAGCGTGTGGGTGGAGTAAACTGGAGCGTGTGGGTGGAGTAAACTGAAGCGTGTTGATGGAGTAAACTGAAGCGTGTGGGTGGAGTAAACTGAAGCGCGTTGATGGAGTAAACTGAAGCGCGTGGGTGGAGTAAACTGGAGCGTGTGGGTGGAGTAAACTGAAGCGTGTGGATGGAGTAAACTGAAGCGTGTGGGTGGAGTAAACTGAAGCGTGTTGATGGAGTAAACTGAAGCGTGTTGATGGAGTAAACTGAAGCGTGTTGATGGAGTAAACTGAAGCGAGTGGGTGGAGTAAACTGAAGCGTGTTGATGGAGTAAACTGAAGCGTGTTGATGGAGTAAACTGAAGCGTGTTGATGGAGTAAACTGAAGCGAGTGGGTGGAGTAAACTGAAGCGTGTTGATGGAGTAAACTGAAGCGTGTGGATGGAGTAAACTGAAGCGTGTTGATGGAGTAAACTGAAGCTTGTAGGTGGAGTAAACTGAAGCGTGTGGGTGGAGTAAACTGAAGCGTGTGGGTGGAGTAAACTGAAGCTTGTTGATGGAGTAAACTGAAGCGTGTTGATGGAGTAAACTGAAGCGTGTTGATGGAGTAAACTGAAGCTTGTAGGTGGAGTAAACTGAAGCGTGTGGGTGGAGTAAACTGAAGCGTGTTGATGGAGTAAACTGAAGCGTGTTGATGGAGTAAATTGAAGCGCGTGGGTGGAGTAAACTGAAGCTTGTGGGTGGAGTAAACTGAAGCGTGTGGGTGGAGTAAACTGAAGCGTGTGGATGGAGTAAACTGAAGCGTGTGGATGGAGTAAACTGAAGCGTGTTGGTGGAGTAAACTGAAGCGCGTGGATGGAGTAAAGTGAAGCGCGTGGGTGGAGTAAACTGAAGCGTATTGGTGGAGTAAACTGAAGCGTGTGGATGGAGTAAACTGAAGCGCGTTGATGGAGTAAACTGAAGCGCGTGGATGGAGTAAAGTGAAGCGCGTGGATGGAGTAAACTGAAGCGTGTGGGTGGAGTAAACTGAAGCGCGTGGATGGAGTAAACTGAAGCGCGTTGATGGAGTAAACTGAAGCGCGTGGATGGAGTAAACTGAAGCGCGTGGGTGGAGTAAACTGAAGCGCGTGGATGGAGTAAACTGAAGCGCGTGGATGGAGTAAACTGAAGCGCGTGGATGGAGTAAACTGAAGCGTGTGGGTGGAGTAAACTGAAGCGCGTTGATGGAGTAAACTGAAGCGCGTGGATGGAGTAAAGTGAAGCGCGTGGATGGAGTAAACTGAAGCGCGTGGATGGAGTAAACTGAAGCGCGTGGATGGAGTAAACTGAAGCGTGTGGGTGGAGTAAACTGAAGCGTGTGGGTGGAGTAAACTGAAGCGTGTGGGTGGAGTAAACTGAAGCGTGTTGGTGGAGTAAACTGAAGCGTGTGGGTGGAGTAAACTGAAGCGTGTGGGTGGAGTAAACTGAAGCGTGTGGATGGAGTAAACTGAAGCGTGTGGGTGGAGTAAACTGAAGCGTGTGGATGGAGTAAACTGGAGCGTGTGGGTGGAGTAAACTGAAGTGTGTTGATGGAGTAAACTGAAGCGTGTGGGTGGAGTAAACTGAAGCGTGTGGGTGGAGTAAACTGAAGCGTGTGCAGACCTCAGGAAGGAGCAGGCGAGCAGGACGAGGCTGGCGTACGCGAGCGGCGTGCTCAGCTTGTGGAGCAGGTGCAGCTCTGAGGAAACGTCCTCCATCACGTCCTGAGTTCGCCTGCTGCAGAGACGGCGGCTGTGTTGGCGTCCAGGTCAAAGGTCACAGAGGCCGAGATGTTTGAAGTCAAACTCCCGCTTCATCCGCTCAAACGCTGCTACGGTGGCTGGAAGAGGACAAAGGCACGACGGTCAGCGAAGGTTTCACGAAGGTTTAAAAAACAGAAAGGAGTGAACTCACGAGCGGGCCAGACGTTTCCTCAGGCGGTCAGCGATGTAGGAGGGGATGACGCAGAAGAGCTCGCAACTGAAACAGGAAGTGAGTCTTCATTAATCACACAGCAGAGACGTTCATGTTTGTGCTTTGAGTTAGTCCCGCATGAACATTAACGTTAGCCGACACAGAGGTCGTGATGTCAGTGAACGCACCGCGGGCGAGGCTGCAGAGCGGCAGGAAGACGTCCATGATGTCACACAGGAAGTTGAACTCTCCCAGCAGGTCGGAGCAGTCGGCCCGAGCCTCCGCAAACACCGCCCGGCACTTCCTGTACGGAGAGCCCAGTTTGACGTTGCACACTTCGCCGATGTCCACCAGGAAGTGGAGGACGTTCCTCAGAGTACGAGCTGCAGGTCAGAGGTCAGAGGTCAGAGGACACCTGGAACTCCCTGAAGAACCCCATTACCTCCTCAGACCTCCTTGAACATTTTCCAGGTCCTTAAAACATCCTCAATCAAATTCTAAAACCTCCTTAAAATACTCCTGGGACAACACCCTTAAGAACATATAACAACCTCAAGACCCCTGGAATTTCCTTTGATTCATCTCAAGGAAAATAACCTTTATAATAATAAAGGGAGCCTCAAGAACACCTGGAACCTTCTCAAGAACCTCTCAAACCTCCTTAAGTATTCCTAGAACCTCTCCAGGCCCCTCCTCAATGACTGACATCATCAGTGACATCATCATAGTCTTTAAAGGCTCTACAGTTTATTCTAGGATGTCTTGAAGACATGTGGGCCACATAACATCCTCCTGGAATCTCCTTGAGACCCCTTAAAACTCCTCCAGTCTTCACAAAGACTTCTCAGCATCTCACCGACGTGGCGGACGCTGTCGGTCAGAGCGTGGATGAAGTTCTCGACTCTTTGTGCTGCAGCGTGAGCGTTCCTGCTGACCGCCCGGATCCGGTCCAACGCAGCTGCAACACAAAACACAACGTGACCAACAGGGGGCGCTATCATCCAGAACATGCTCATTAACATGCTCATTAACGTGCTCATTAACATGCTCATTAACATGCTCATTAACATGCTCATTAACAAGCTCATTAACATGCTCATTAACATGCTCATTAACAAGCTCATTAACATGCTCATTAACAAGCTCATTAACATGCTCATTAACAAGCTCATTAACATGCTCATTAACATGCTCATTAACACGCTCATTAACATGCTCATTAACATGCTCATTAACATGCTCATTAACATGCTCATTAACATGCTCATTAACACGCTCAATAACAAGCTCATTAACACGCTCAATAACATGCTCATTAACATGCTCATTAACATGCTCATTAACATGCTCATTAACATGCTCATTATGCATGCTCATTAACATGCTCATTAACATGCTCATTAACACGCTCATTAACATGCTCATTAACATGCTCAATAACATACTCATTAACACGCTCATTAACACGCTAATTAACATGCTCATTAACACGCTCATTAACATGCTCATTAACGTGCTCATTAACATGCTCATTAACGTGCTCATTAACATGCTCATTAACGTGCTCATTAACATACTCATTAACACGCTCATTAACACGCTAATTAACATGCTCATTAACACGCTCATTAACATGCTCATTAACGTGCTCATTAACATGCTCATTAACGTGCTCATTAACATGCTCATTAACACGCTCATTAACACGCTAATTAACACGCTAATTAACATGCTCATTAACATGCTAATTAACATTCTCATTAACATGCTCATTAACATGCTAATTAACATGCTCGTTAACATGCTCATTAACATGCTAATTAACATGCTCATTAACACGCTCATTAACACGCTAATTAACATGCTCATTAACATGCTCATTATGCATGCTCATTAACATGCTCATTATGCATGTTCATTAACATGCTCATTAACATGCTCATTATGCATGTTCATTAACATGCTCATTAACGTGCTCATTAACATGCTCATTATGCATGTTCATTAACATGCTCATTATGCATGTTCATTAACATGCTCATTATGCATGTTCATTAACGTGCTCATTAACGTGCTCATTAACATGCTCATTAACATGCTCATTAACATGCTCATTATGCATGCTCATTAACATGCTCATTATGCATGTTCATTAACAAGCTCATTAACATGCTCATTAACGTGCTCATTAACATGCTCATTATGCATGCTGGTATTACAGAAAAGAGGCGTGGCTGCTTTCTGCATCAGTTCCTGCGTCTGATTGGCTGCCAGCTCGGCTCCACACAGCAGACTGGCGGCGGCTCGCTCCGTGTTCTCGAGCGTGTTGGTGACAGGGCCCGACAGCAACATGGAGGCAAACAGGAAGAGGAGGAAGTTCCTGCCACGAGCTGAAACACAAGTCAGACGGGCTGTGATAGGCTGAGCAAGACCACGCCTCCACCTGAAACCTGAAACCATGCCCTTATATGGGAGCTTCAGATATATGTGTGTGTGTGTGTGTATATATATATATGTCATGTTCATATAGAAACATTAAAGAATCCAGCAGGAAGTGATGACACAGCACACCTGTCAGGTGAACAGACTGACCTGAGCACAGTGAAGGCAGCATGACCGTGACGTCGGCCCGGGCGGCGGCTGACAGGCCCATGCTGAAGGCGGCCAGGACGGCCAGAGCCAGCGTGGTGTGGACGCACAGCCACAGAGGCTGTTTCTGCAGGAGCAGCGCCGTGACCCCGTACACAGACGCCAACAGCAGCCCTGACACAAACGCCACAAGGCTCCGCCCACCCTCCAACAGGTGACCTTTGACCTTCCTCCAGCTGCTGCGACGGCCACGTCCTGCTGACCTGAGGACGGAAAGGTTACTCAGTCTGTTAGCTGCTGTTAGCTCAGTCTGTTAGCTGCTGTTAGCTGCTGTTAGCTGCTGTTAGCTCAGTCTGTTAGCTCAGTCTGTTAGCTGCTGTTAGCACAGTCTGTTAGCTCAGTCTGTTAGCTCAGTCTGTTAGCTGCTGTTAGCACAGTCTGTTAGCACAGTCTGTTAGCACAGTCTGTTAGCTGCTGTTAGCACAGTCTGTTAGCTCAGTCTGTTAGCTCAGTCTGTTAGCACAGTCTGTTAGCTCAGTCTGTTAGCTCAGTCTGTTAGCACAGTCTGTTAGCTGCTGTTATGATCTCACCTGTTCAGGACTCCTCTGACAGCCTGTGTGACTCCGCCCCTCTCCACCTGCACTATGACATCAGGATCAGTCAGGTTTCTTTTCCTCTGTCCAGCCTTCATCTCTGGTTCTTGGAGTCTCTGTGACTCTCTGACTGTTTTTCTGTCTCCTGGAGACCAAAAGAATCCTGAAGCTTCCAGAACCTTCAACTGACCAACTGACCAACTGACCAACTGACAGACCAACCGACCAAACCACCTGTGACTGGACTGTTTGAAAGGTTGTTCAGAGACACGGATCATCATGACTCACCTGCACTCACCTGCAGCTCCTCGCAGCAGTAAGTTTGTTTTTATCTGTCTGAAGCTAACTTGTAGCTAACGATAGCAGCTTTCTGTTAGCATGTACAACAGTCTGTGTCAGTGTCTCTGTCTGTCTCTGTGTCTCTGTCTGTCTCTGTGTCTCTGTCTGTCTGTGTCTCTGTCTGTCTCTGTGTCTCTGTCTGTCTGTGTCTCTGTCTGTATCTCTGTCTGTCTCTGTGTCTGTCTCTGTGTCTGTCCTCCAGCTGTGGAGAGAATCAGTTTGACCATCCTGCCTCCTGTTGTCCATCGATTCATCTTCAGCCAATCAGAGGACTTTCAGGTGGCTCACCTGCTGCTGAGGGCCGTGTTTGGAGCAGTGAGCGGTGCAGGTAGCCTCCTTTTGTTAGCTATTATGAATTGTATTAGTCATTAACAATGAATAAAAATGTGTTAGCTACTTAGCTACTGTTTTGCTAACATTAGCTAACTCCAGATAAATAGTCACATGTTGAGTTATGAACACTTTTATCTTTGAGCTGTCGTCAAAATGTGCTTTATTTTCAACACGTAGCTCACACGAAGCTAACATGAAGCTAACACATAGCTAACACGTAGCTAACATGAAGCTAATATGTAGCTAACATGAAGCTAACACGAAGCTAACACGTAGCTAACACGTAGCTAACACAAAGCTAACAAGAAGCTAACACGTAGCTAACAAGTAGCTAACACGAAGCTAACACGTAGCTAACACGAAGCTAACACGAAGCTAACACATAGCTAACACGTAGCTAACACGAAGCTAACACGTAGCTAACACGAAGCTAACACGTAGATTTTTTTTATTTATTTTTATTTATTTTTTATTTAAAAACGTAAAATTCAGTTTTATGCCTTATTATTAAAATTCAAATCAAATTATTTCTAAATCGTTTGATGAATTTAATTGAAATATTCGACGTGTCATGGTCGTCATGTCCGTCCTCAGGTCTGTTCCTGTGTCTCCGCCTCCCGCTGACCTTTGACCTCCAGCTGGCAGCAGGAAGTTTCTTTGTCGGTGAGCAGACGTCACGCTAACATCACGACATGATTTAACACCTGCTGTCTTTACCTGCTGACATCACCTGCTGACATCACCTGCTGACATCACCTGCTGACATCATCTGCTGTCTTTACCTGCTGACATCACCTGCTGACATCACCTGCTGACATCACCTGTTGACATCACCTGTTGACATCACCTGTTGACATCACCTGCTGACATCACCTGTTGACATCATCTGCTGTCTTTACCTGCTGACATCACCTGCTGACATCACCTGCTGACATCACCTGTTGACATCACCTGTTGACATCACCTGCTGACATCACCTGCTGACATCACCTGCTGACATCATCTGCTGACATCACCTGCTGACATCACCTGTTGACATCATCTGCTGTCTTTACCTGCTGACATCACCTGCTGACATCACCTGTTGACATCACCTGCTGACATCACCTGTTGACATCACCTGTTGACATCACCTGTTGACATCACCTGCTGACATCATCTGCTGTCTTTACCTGCTGACATCACCTGCTGACATCACCTGCTGACATCACCTGTTGACATCACCTGTTGACATCACCTGCTGACATCACCTGCTGACATCATCTGCTGACATCACCTGCTGACATCACCTGCTGACATCACCTGTTGACATCGCCTGCTGACGTCACCTGTTTCAGCTGTGTGTGCAGTGGGTGGAGCCTTGTCCTCCACCTGCAGGTGTTCAGTCCTCCTGATGGTTCCCAGCATGCTCGGCTCCCGTGGTCGAGCGTACCTGATGCTGTTCATCCTGTCAGTGCTCTGCAGAGGTGAGCGCACACACACACACACACCACACACACACACACACACACACACACACACACCACACTGACTACACACACCACACACACACCACACACACACACACACACACACACACACACAACATGTGTACTGTGTGTGTGTCTCTGTGATTGACAGGTCCGTCTCTAACATCCGTCAGAATGTGGAGACGGCGGCTCTGTCTCTCAGCTGTAATCTGGACCTGCAGGTCCAACACAGCCGCTCACTGTGGAGGCACGCCATCACACCTGTCATGCTCATCACACAGGAACTCA
>CM014091.1:34642282-34656865 GCA_004119915.2 Collichthys lucidus
TTAAACTGTTCATCAAACTGTTTATCAAACTGTTTATTAAGCTGTTCATCAAACTGTTCATCAAACTGTTCATCAAACTGTTCATCAAACTGTTTATTAAACTGTTCATCAAACTGTTCATCAAACTGTTTATTAAACTGTTCATTAAGCTGTTCATCAAACTGTTCATCAAACTGTTTATTAAACTGTTCATTAAGCTGTTCATCAAACTCTTTATCAAACTGTTCATCAAACTGTTCATCAAACTGTTCATCAAGCTGTTCATCAAACTGTTCATCAAACTGTTCATCAAACTGTTCATCAAACTGTTTATTAAACTGTTCATCAAACTGTTCATCAAACTGTTTATTAAACTGTTCATTAAGCTGTTCATCAAACTGTTTATCAAACTGTTCATCAAACTGTTCATCAAACTGTTCATCAAACTGTTCATCAAACTCTTTATCAAACTGTTCATCAAACTGTTCATCAAACTGTTCATCAAACTGTTTATTAAACTGTTCATCAAACTGTTCATTAAGCTGTTTATTAAACTGTTCATTAAGCTGTTCATCAAACTGTTCATCAAACTGTTTATTAAACTGTTCATCAAACTGTTCATCAAACTGTTTATTAAACTGTTCATTAAGCTGTTCATCAAACTGTTCATCAAACTGTTCATCAAACTGTTCATCAAACTGTTCATCAAACTGTTTATTAAACTGTTCATTAAGCTGTTCATCAAACTGTTTATTAAACTGTTCATTAAGCTGTTCATCAAGCTGTTCATCAAACTGTTCATCAAACTGTTCATCAAACTGTTCATCAAACTGTTTATTAAACTGTTCATTAAGCTGTTCATCAAACTGTTCATCAAACTGTTCATCAAGCTGTTCATCAAGCTGTTCATCAAACTGTTCATCAAACTGTTCATCAAACTGTTCATCAAACTGTTCATCAAACTGTTCATCAAACTGTTTATTAAACTGTTCATTAAGCTGTTCATCAAACTGTTCATCAAACTGTTCATCAAGCTGTTCATCAAACTGTTCATCAAACTGTTCATCAAACTGTTCATCAAACTGTTCATCAAACTGTTCATTAAGCTGTTCATCAAACTGTTCATCAAACTGTTCATCAAACTGTTCATCAAGCTGTTCATTAAGCTGTTCATCAAACTGTTCATCAAACTGTTTATCAAACTGTTCATCAAACTGTTCATCAAGCTGTTCATTAAGCTGTTCATCAAACTGTTCATCAAACTGTTCATTAAGCTTTTCATTAAACTGTTCATCAAACTGTTTATTAAGCTTTTCATTAAACTCTGACGTCTGACAAGCAGACGAACGTTTAAACAACGTTCACAAATTTGAGCAGCAGAGGGCGACAGTCTTCCTGTTTCAGTGACATCATCATGTGACATCATCTCTCTCTCTCCCCCCTCAGTGTGTGTGTCTCCCCCCTCCTCCCTCTCCATGGGTGTGTATGTCAGCTGTGTGTGCTGCGTCCTCTTGGTGGTCCTCTTCAGCTGCCTGCAGGTTTACACCAACCGCCTCCGCCGGGCCATCGCTGCCTTCTACCACCCCAAGGTGCACACACACACACAGACACACACACACACACCCACACAGACACACACACACACAGACACACACACACACACAGACACACACACAGACACACACAGACACACACAGACACACACACACACACACAGCACACAGACACACACACACACACACACACAGACACCACACAACACACAGACACACACACACACACACACCCACACAACACACACACACACCAACCACACACACACACTCAGTGAGCTGCAGTAAATCTGATCTGGGAGCAGATTAATGTAAGAACATTATAGAGGCTGAACAAGAGAAGGTTCTGGATCCTTCAGACCTCACAGCTGTGTGACCACTGCTCATGGAGCGCCATCTTCAGTCAGCGTGTTCACTTCAAGTTTGTCTGTCTGTCTGTCTGTCTGTCTGTCTGTCTGTCTGTCTGTCGTCCTGTCTGTCTGTCTGTCTGTCTGTCTGTTAACCTGTCTGTCTGTCTGTCTGTCTGTCTGTCTGTCTGTCTGTCAGAGGGAGAAGAAGAGAGTCTTGTTTCTCTACAATCTGCAGATCCAGAGTCAGACTTCGTTTTCTAACAGGAAACGCATCATGCAGCGTGGGCAGAGCAGCAGGACGGTGGTGATGTCATAACTTGAAGTTTAGAATATTTAAAGCATACAGGCTCTCTCACACACACACTGTGACTGTGCTGCAGGTGTGTGAGGCTCTGGAGCAGGTGTGGCCGTCACCTCTGTCACCATAAGCAACAGGAAGTGTCCGACTCAGAGGAGACACGCTACGACCCGGCTTAGACCCGGACATGACGTTCCTGCAGCACGCTCAGAAGTTCAGATGGATCAGTGTGTGAGGAGAGAGCTGCTCAATAAAGCTGACACCTGTCACCCCTGTGCATCTGCCACACCTGTCACACCTGTCACACCTGTGCATCTGCCACACCTGTCACACCTGAGACACCTGTGCATCTGTCACACCTGTCATACCTGAGACACCTGTGCACCTGTCACACCTGAGACACCTGAGACACCTGTGCATCTGTCACACCTGTCACACCTGAGACACCTGTGCATCTGTCACACCTGTCATACCTATGCATCTGTCACACTTAAGACACCTGTGCACCTGTCACACCTATGCATCTGTCACACCTGTCACACCTGTGCACCTGTTACACCTAAGACACCTGTCAAGCCTGTGCTTCTGTCACACCTGTGCACCTGTCACACCTGTGCACCTGTCACACCTGTGCATCTGTCACACCTGTGCATCTGTCACACCTGTGCACCTGTCACACCTGTGCACCTGTGATCCGTTTGTGATGCGCTCCGTTCCGCATGCTGTGTATTTTAGCCTTGATGATGACTCAAAACTGTCGAGTCAGTGTGTGTGTGTGTGTGTGTGTGTGTGTGTGGTCACATGGTCAGATTAAATAGGTGAATTATGTAATCAGCTGATCAGCAGCATGTGCAGCTTCATTTACACATTAATTAATCTGATCCAGGATCAGCTGAGTCGCCACCAGCTGATCCTGGATCAGATTACGTCAGCACTCCATCGCTGTAATGTCATCAGTTGTTGTTGTTACTGTTGTACTACTGTCAAAGTAAAAGTCCTCTGAGTTCTTTTTCCTCAAGTAAAAGTCCTCTGAGTTCTTCTTCCTGTCAAAGTAAAAGTCCTCTGAGTTCTTCTTCCTGTCAAAGCAGACCAGGTTATTTCAACTAAACGTGTGTGTGTGTGTGTGGTGTGTGTGTGTGTGTGTGTGTGTGGACGTGTCCGCACTGACTTGTGGTTCTGGTCCAGTTTGTTGTTTGAATGTGCGGACTCTGTTTCCCACAATGCATCGCTGCTCGCAGCTGTTCCAAAGTCAGTGATTTAATTTATTCATTAAAGTTAAACTAATTAAGATATTTGAAAGACTTCATGCAGATTCACTTTGAATTGAAACTTTATTTTGACATCCAGTCTGAAGGTTTGTTTTATTTTGAAGAATTTAAGTTATATAAAAACAAATCCGATTTAATTTTAGTTTGATTTTGATTTATTTTAACTTAAAAAGATTTATTTATTTATTATTTTATATAATTATTTATTTCGATCATGACAACACGTTGGCTGGCTTTTATTTTGAAGGCTGAATCACTGTACTTCCGGCCTGGCTCACGCTAGCTCGGGTTAGCTTAACGGGGCTAAATGACGTATCCGTTCCTCCCGGTATAAACACGGGCTGTCCCGTCCTCCGGTACCGAGTCTCCTCCAGGCCTCTCGGGACGTTTGAACCGAACCCTGCGCTGTCCGGACAGACCGAACCTGCTCGGCCCGGTGTTAGTGGACCACAAACTGTTTTTTTTCCGAGCTGCGCAGATAACGGTCCGGACCGGAGCACCGGAGGACCGGAGCACCGCAGGACCGGAGCACCGCAGGACCGGAGGACCGGGCGGCTGCCCGACACTTTGACGCCGAGTTAACGGGCACTTTCCCGCCGGTGCTCGGACCGCCTCTCCGTGGATGTGACCGGATAAAGGAGCTCCATGGAGTTTTAACACACACACACACACACGCGTTCAGCAGCAACCTGTTGCCGGTTGCCGGTGACGCAGACACGATGCCCGGAGCCGTTCTGCTGCCGCTGCTGCTGCTCAGCAGCCGGGCTGTGTTCTCCGCTGCCCGGCCTGTGGACGGACAGACGGACGGCACCGACAGCCTGATGACAGGTGACGTCACCGTTAATTGACGTTAAAAGTTCCGTGAAGTGACTTTTCTGTGTGTGAAACTGCAATTAACAAATGAACAGAGTCAGTGAACGCAACATAAAGTTTGTGTGTGTGTCCAATTCACCTTACTCTCAGGTGTGACACTGAACGTCACACACTAAACCTTTATTTTGGTGGAACCTGCAGATCGTCCAGGTTTTAGACAGTCTGCGGGGACGTCACGGAGACTACGTCCAGGTTTTAGTCAGTCTGCGGGGACGTCTCAGAGACTACGTCCAGGTTTTAGACAGTCTGCGGGGACGCCACGGAGACTACGTCCAGGTTTTAGACAGTCTGCGGGGACGTCTCAGAGACTACGTCCAGGTTTTAGTCAGTCTGCGGGGACGTCTCAGAGACTACGTCCAGGTTTTAGACAGTCTGCGGGGACGTCACGGAGACTACGTCCAGGTTTTAGACAGTCTGCGGGGACGTCACGGAGACTACGTCCAGGTTTTAGACAGTCTGCGGGGACGTCACGGAGACTACATCCAGGTTTTAGACAGTCTGCAGGGACGTCACGGAGACTACGTCCAGGTTTTAGACAGTCTGCGGGGACGTCACAGAGACTACGTCCAGGTTTTAGTCAGTTTGCGGGGACGTCACAGAGACTACGTCCAGGTTTTAGACAGTCTGCGGGGACGTCACGGAGACTACGTCCAGGTTTTAGACAGTCTGCGGGGACGTCACGGAGACTACGTCCAGGTTTTAGACAGTCTGCGGGGACGTCACGGAGACTACGTCCAGGTTTTAGACAGTCTGCGGGGACGTCACGGAGACTACGTCCAGGTTTTAGTCAGTCTGCGGGACGTCACGGAGACTACGTCCAGGTTTTAGACAGTCTGCGGGACGTCACAGAGACTACGTCCAGGTTTTAGACAGTCTGCGGGGACGTCTCAGAGACTACGTCCAGGTTTTAGACAGTCTGCGGGGACGTCACGGAGACTACGTCCAGGTTTTAGACAGTCTGCGGGGACGTCACGGAGACTACGTCCAGATTTTAGACAGTCTGCGTGGACGTCACAGAGACTACGTCCAGGTTTTAGACAGTCTGCGGGGACGTCTCAGAGACTACGTCCAGGTTTTAGACAGTCTGCGTGGACGTCACAGAGACTACGTCCAGGTTTTATACAGTCTGCGGGGACGTCACGGAGACTACGTCCAGGTTTATAGACAGTCTGCGGGGACGTCACGGAGACTACGTCCAGGTTTTAGACAGTCTGCGGGGACGTCACGGAGACTACGTCCAGGTTTTAGACAGTCTGTGACAGTCTCTGTCTCTGTTCACTGTGTGTCTGTCTTCAGGTGTGGACGGATGGCGACGCCCCCTCCTGGAGAAAACTCGTCCCTTCATCGTGGTGGACGGACAGAGGCGGAGCCTAAGTGCAGCTTTACAGGTGAGCCAGGTGAAAGCTCTGAGGAGGAACAGGAAGTGACCTCGTTCCTCACAGTGAGGAGTGTGTTGCTCTGTAACCACAGAAAGAAAGACAGGAAGTTGGAGCGTTGGCAGTTTTCACCAGGAGCTTCCTGCAGGACGGGCGGGGTGGGTGGGGGTGGTATTAGAAAGCGGACACTTCCTGTGCAGCTGACAGAAACTCTGAGATCATTTCCTGTTTAAATCCCTCCACACCCACGCGCCTAGACTCCACCCGGCCTCACAGCAGCTCCATCACCTCTGAGGCGGAACGTTAGAGTAACGTTCAGTTAACTAAACAAAGCAACAAACGGTTTCCTTTTCTGTCAAACATCTCATCACACGTCAGCTTCTCACAGATCACAGGGTTGATGGTTCGACTCCTGCCTCCTCCGCCCACATGACGAAGCGTCCAAACTCTGAAGCGTAACTTAGGTTACTCGTCACAGTCATCGCAGAAAAGTAGACGTTTGATGTCGTGACGTTAGATGTCGTGACGTTCCATGTCGTGACGTTCCATGTCGTGACGGTCCTTGTCGTGACGTTCGATGTCGTGACGTTTGTTGTCGTGACGGTCCATGTCGTGACGTTCGATGTCGTGACGTTCGATGTCGTGACGGTCCATGTCGTGACGGTCCCTGTCGTGACGTTCGATGTCGTGACTTTCGATGTCGTGACGTTCGATGTCGTGACGTTCGATGTCGTGACGTTCGATGTCGTGACGGTCCATGTCGTGACGTTCCATGTCGTGACTTTTGATGTCATGACGTTTGTTGTCGTGACGGTCCATGTCGTGACGTTCGATGTCGTGACGGTCCATGTCGTGACTTTTGATGTCATGACGTTCGATGTCGTGACGTTCCATGTCGTGACTTTTGATGTCATGACGTTCGATGTCGTGACGGTCCATGTCGTGACGTTCCATGTCGTGACTTTTGATGTCATGACTTTTGATGTCATGACGTTCCATGTCGTGACGTTCCATGTCGTGACTTTTGATGTCGTGACGTTTGATGTTGTGACGTTTGTTGTCGTGACGGTCCATGTCGTGACGTTTGATGTCGTGACGTTTGATGTCGTGACGTTTGATGTCGTGACGTTTGATGTCGTGACGTTCGATGTCGTGACGTTCGATGTCGTGACGGTCCATGACGTGACGTTCAATGTCGTGACGTTCGATGTCGTGACGTTCCATGTCGTGACTTTTGATGTCATGACGTTTGTTGTCGTGACGGTCCATGTCGTGACGTTCGATGTCGTGACGGTCCATGTCGTGACTTTTGATGTCATGACGTTCGATGTCGTGACGGTCCATGTCGTGACTTTTGATGTCATGACGTTCGATGTCGTGACGGTCCATGTCGTGACGTTCCATGTCGTGACTTTTGATGTCATGACTTTTGATGTCATGACGTTCCATGTCGTGACTTTTGATGTCGTGACGTTTGATGTTGTGACGTTTGTTGTCGTGACGGTCCATGTCGTGACGTTTGATGTCGTGACGTTTGATGTCGTGACGTTCGATGTCGTGACGTTCGATGTCGTGACGGTCCATGACGTGACGTTCAATGTCGTGACGTTCGATGTCGTGATGGTCCATGTCGTGACTTTTGATGTCATGACTTTTGATGTCATGACGTTTGTTGTCATGACGTTTGTTGTCGTGACGGTCCATGTCTTGACTTTTGATGTCGTGACGTTTGATGTCGTGACGTTTGTTGTCGTGACGGTCCATGTCGTGACGTTTGATGTCATGTCAGCTCTGCCGTGTTTCTGTCGTGGTCGACGGCGCTGACCTTGCCCAGAGTCTGCAGCTGTGACATCATCGAGAGAGATGAGGTCACCATACAGAGTGGGAGTTTAGGGGAGCAGAGTGGTAACAGATGGTGGGGTTGGCGAGAGAGGCTGCAGAACACACAGAAAGGGAAGAGAGAGAGAGGTGTGAGCAATGTGAATGAAACTCCTGAGAAAACAACCAGCGAGCCTGAACGTCCCACTGTAAACAGCTGTACTCGAGTATTTGCAGCTAACAAACTGAGCTAACAGCAGCTTCATTATGTTTTAGAACAGAGTCACACACAGAACTTTTAGTTCCTGTCAGGACACAAAGTAGGTGGAGCTCCCCGTTGGTCTTTGCACATTTCAACACACGACCAAGAAGCAGTGACGAACAGCAGAGAGCTGTTTCTGATAAAACATGATGAGGTTTCATCATACAAGAAGCAAAAAGTGAACAGAGAGGACAGAAACATGTGAAGGAAGGGAGTGCTAGCTCAGTCTGTTAGCTCATGTTAGCTCTCTGTTAGCTCAGTCTGTTAGCTCATGTTAGCTCAGTCTGTTAGCTCATGTTAGCTCAGTCTGTTAGCTCATGTTAGCTCAGTCTGTTTAGCTCATGTTAGCTCAGTCTGTTAGCTCATGCTAGCTCAGTCTGTTAGCTCAGTCTGTTAGCTCAGTCTGTTAGCTCATGTTAGCTCAGTCTGTTAGCTCATGTTAGCTCAGTCTGTTAGCTCATGTTAGCTCAGTCTGTTAGCTCAGTCTGTTAGCTGCTGTTAGCTCATGTTAGCTCAGTCTGTTAGCTCATGTTAGCTAAGTCTGTTAGCTGTTGTTAGCTCATGTTAGCTCAGTCTGATAGCTCAGTCTGTTAGTTCATGTTAGCTCAGTTTGTTAGCTCATGTTAGCTCAGTCTGTTAGCTCAGTCTGTTAGCTCATGTTAGCTCAGTCTGTTAGTTCATGTTAGCTCAGTCTGTTAGCTCATGTTAGCTCAGTCTGTTAGCTCATGTTAGCTTAGTCTGTTAGTTCATGTTAGCTCATTCTGTTAGCTCATGTTAGCTCAGTCTGTTAGCTCATGTTAGCTCAGTCTGTTAGCTCAGTCTGTTAGCTCATGTTAGCTCAGTCTGTTAGCTCATGTTAGCTAAGTCTGTTAGCTCATGTTAGCTCAGTCTGTTAGCTGCTGTTAGATCAGTCTGTTAGCTCATGTTAGCTAAGTCTGTTAGCTGTTGTTAGCTCATGTTAGCTCAGTCTGTTAGCTCAGTCTGTTAGTTCATGTTAGCTCAGTTTGTTAGCTCATGTTAGCTCAGTCTGTTAGCTCAGTCTGTTAGCTCATGTTAGCTCAGTCTGTTAGTTCATGTTAGCTCAGTCTGTTAGTTCATGTTAGCTCAGTCTGTTAGCTCATGTTAGCTCAGTCTGTTAGTTCATGTTAGCTCAGTCTGTTAGCTCATGTTAGCTCAGTCTGTTAGCTCAGTCTGTTAGCTCATGTTAGCTCAGTCTGTTAGCTCATGTTAGCTCAGTCTGTTAGCTCATGTTAGCTCAGTCTGTTAGCTCAGTCTGTTAGCTGCTGTTAGCTCATGTTAGCTAAGTCTGTTAGCTGTTGTTAGCTCATGTTAGCTGCTGTTAGCTCATGTTAGCTCAGTCTGTTAGCTGCTGTTAGCTCATGTTAGCTCAGTCTGTTAGCTCATGTTAGCTCAGTCTGTTAGCTGCTGTTAGCTCATGTTAGCTCAGTCTGTTAGCTCATGTTAGCTAAGTCTGTTAGCTGTTGTTAGCTGCTGTTAGCTCATGTTAGCTCAGTCTGTTAGCTGCTGTTAGCTCATGTTAGCTCAGTCTGTTAGCTCATGTTAGCTAAGTCTGTTAGCTGTTGTTAGCTCATGTTAGCTGCTGTTAGCTCATGTTAGCTCATGTTAGCTCAGTGTTAGCTGCTGTTAGCTTATGTTAGCTCAGTCTGTTAGCTCATGTTAGCTAAGTCTGTTAGCTCATGTTAGCTCATGTTAGCTCAGTTTGTTAAACTGTCTGGTGTACCATCAACTTCCTGTGTGCTCGAGGTCTGACCCGCCCGGCTGAACTGAACATGACTCAGCCAACAAACACCCCCACCCCCACGTATCCTGCTGAACAATAATTTGACCCCACTGCAGTACAAAGTACAGAGAGGGTGGAGAAAACAAACACGCCTCAGAGGGGGATTTCTGCTGGTTTAAAGGAACACTCCACCCAAAATCAGCACAAGGCCAACTTCAGCCTGCACACTGAAGTAATCACCACGTGTGGACTGAAGTATGTTCAGAAGAAAGACACTGACCTCAGGTCAGAACGGGTCTGATCAGCTGACAGGAAGGAAAACATAAACATTAAGGTCTTTATATAAAGATAAACATTTTTCAGCTGTTTCCTTGTTCTTTAACAGGAGATGAGAAGTGAGATGTGTATGCTTTAGTGCCAACTGAAGTTACACATAGAAACCAACAGAACACCCTCACATCAGTATTTGACTTGAAAACTCCGTAGCGGTTGCTCGTTTTGCATGACAGTTGATCGTTTGTTGTGACAGTCGATCGTTCGGTCGCTCCTTGTGACGTTTGATTGTTTGTTGTGACAGTTGATCGCTCGTTGTGACGGTCGATCGTTTGATCGTTTGTTGTGACGTTTGATCGTTGGTTGTGACGGTTGATCGTTAGTTGTGACGGTTGATTGTTTGTTGTGACAGTCGATCGTTGGTTGTGACGGTTGATCGTTGGTTGTGACGGTTGATTGTTTGTTGTCACGGTCGATCGTTAGTTGTGACGGTTGATCGTTCGTTGTGACGGTTGATTGTTTGTTGTGACGGTCGATCGTTGGTTGTGACGGTTGATTGTTTGTTGTCACGGTCGATCGTTAGTTGTGACGGTTGATCGTTCGTTGTGACGGTTGATTGTTTGTTGTGACGGTCGATCGTTCGTTGTGACGGTTGATCGTTCGTTGTGACAGTTGATTGTTTGTTGTGACGGTCGATCGTTAGTTGTGACGGTTGATCGTTCGTTGTGACAGTTGATTGTTTGTTGTGACGGTCGATCGTTGGTTGTGACGGTTGATTGTTTGTTGTCACGGTTGATTGTTAGTTGTGACGGTTGATTGTTTGTTGTGACAGTTGATTGTTTGTTGTGACGGTCGATCGTTGGTTTTGACGGTTGATTGTTTGTTGTCACGGTTGATCGTTAGTTGTGACGGTTGATTGTTTTGTTGTGACGGTCGATCGTTTGTGACGGTTGATTGTTTGTTGTGACGGTCGATTGTTTTGTTGTGACGGTCGATCGTTGGTTGTGACGGTTGATTGTTTGTTGTGACGGTCGATCGTTGGTTGTGACGGTCGATCGTTCGTTGTGACAGTTGATTGTTTGTTGTGACGGTTGATTGTTTGTTGTGACGGTTGATTGTTTGTTGTGACGGTTGATTGTTTGTTGTGACGGTCGATCGTTGGTTGTGACGGTCGATTGTTTGTTGTGACGGTTGATTGTTTGTTGTGACGTTTGATTGTTTGTTGTGACGTTTGATTGTTTGTTGTAACGTTTGATTGTTTGTTGTGACGGTCGATCGTTGGTTGTGACGGTCGATTGTTTGTTGTGACGGTCGATCGTTGGTTGTGACGGTCGATCGTTTGTTGTGACGGTCGATCGTTGGTTGTGACGGTCGATCGTTGGTTGTGACGGTCGATTGTTTGTTGTGACGGTCGATCGTTTGTTGTGACGGTCGATTGTTTGTTGTGACGGTCGATCGTTTGTTGTGACGGTCGATCGTTGGTTGTGACGGTCGATCGTTTGTTGTGACGGTCGATCGTTGGTTGTGACGGTCGATCGTTGGTTGTGACGGTTGATTGTTTGTTGTGACGGTCGATCGTTGGTTGTGACGGTTGATTGTTTGTTGTGACGGTCGATCGTTGGTTGTGACGGTCGATCGTTTGTTGTGACGGTTGATTGTTTGTTGTGATGGTCGCTTGTACTCCAACGCCATCCGGAGCAAATTTTCAGAAGCCACTGCTAAATGCTAAACGCTGATGTATGATGCTCGTCTTTAACAAGGTCGTCTTCGTGAAAGTTTTTACTTTCAAACTTTGAAGCAGACATTGGACAGGAAACAGTTTTACCTCGACTTCCTGCAGAGCTGAGAGGAGAAAACGAGCAGGCGTCAGACAGGAAGTGTCTCCTCTTCAAAGAGCGGATCCATTAACGGGCAGGAAATCACTCTGATTGGACAACGGATGCCCTTAGCCCCTCCCGCTTCCTAAAGTAGAAGAAAGGAGGAAGTGACACGGACAAAATAAAAATGGAGGAAACAGAGCGGCGAGCTGTGGACTGTGACATCATTTCCTGATCCAGAATAAATGTCCAGAACTCGGAGAAGGGCGGACCACTGAACACGACTGTATCATTTATTCAGTCAGGTTGTCCAATAAAAATAAAAAGTCTCTTTATTTTCTTATTCATGTTGTCACTTCCTGTAATGCCACTTCCTGTTTCAGGACGGTCACCCTGACACGCTGGAGTGTGGACTCGAGGTGGCCGGGACCCTCTTCCTGTTGGACCTGGAGAAGAACCAGTGAGTCAGATTTACTCTGCGTGACATTGAACGCATCACGAACACACAGTGTCATGTGACATTGAACGCGTCACGAACACACAGCGTCGTGACATTGAACGCATCACGAACACACAGCGTCGTGACATTGAACTCATCACGAACATGCACTGTGTCATGTGACATTGATCACATCACGGACACACATAGTGTCATGAGACATTGAACGCATCACGAACACACACTGTGTCATGTGACATTGAACGCATCACGAACACGCACTGTCATGAGACATTGAACGCATCACGAACACACTGTGTCATGAGACATTGAACGCATCACGAACACACTGTGTCATGAGACATTGAACGCATCACGAACACACTGTGTCATGAGACGTTGAACGCATCACGAACACACTGTCATGAGACATTGAACGCATCACGAACACACTGTGTCATGTGACATTGAACGCATCACGAACACACAGCGTTGTGACATTGAACGCATCACGAACACGCACTGTGTCATGTGACATTGAACGCATCACGAACACGCACTGTGTCATGTGACATTGAACGCATCACGAACAAACTGTGTCATGTGACATTGAACGCATCACGAACACACTGTGTCATGTGACATTGAACGCATCACGAACACACTGTGTCATGTGACATTGAACGCATCACGAACAAACTGTGCCATGTGACATTGAACGCATCACAAACACGCACTGTGTCATGTGACATTGAACGCATCACGAACACACTGTGTCATGTGACATTGAACGCATCACGAACAAACTGTGTCATGTGACATTGAACGCATCACAAACACGCACTGTGTCATGTGACATTGAACGCATCACGAACACACTGTGTCATGTGACATTGAACGCATCACGAACACACTGTGTCATGTGACATTGAACGCATCACGAACACACTGTGTCATGTGACATTGAACGCATCACGAACACACTGTGTCATGTGACATTGAACGCATCACGAACACACTGTGTCATGTGACGTGTCTCTCCGCAGCGACCTGCTGTCCAAACCACCAAACGTCTTCTACTACCTGTCCAACGGCACCGGAGTGTCTGTGAGCTCCAACCCTGTGGTGAGTCAGTGAACACATTGCAGCCTGTCTCTGTCCTCACATGTCTCTCTTGTGTTGACGTGTGTGTGTGTGTGTGTGTGTGTGTGTGTGTGTGTGTGTGTGTGTGTGTGTGTGTGTGCAGACTCACTGTTATTACCATGGCAGCGTCCGAGGATTCCCCCAATCCAGAGCGGCTCTGAGCACCTGCTCCGGACTCCGGTCAGTCCTCCACCTGTCCACTGTCCTCACTCTGTCCACACTCTGTCTTCTGTCCTCACTCTGTCCACACTCCATCCATACTCTGTCCTCACTCTGTCCACACTTTGTCTTCTGTCCACACTCTGTCTTCTGTCCTCACTCTGTCCACACTCTGTCTTCTGTCCTCACTCCATCCATACTCTGTCCACACTCTGTCCTCCCTCTGTCCACACTTTGTCTTCTGTCCTCACTCTGTCCACACTCTGTCTTCTGTCCTCACTCTGTCCACACTCTGTCTTCTGTCCTCACTCTGTCCACACTCTGTCTTCAGCCCTCACTCTGTCCACACTCCATCCATACTCTGTCCACACTCTGTCCACACTTTGTCTTCTGTCCTCACTCTGTCCACACTCCATCCATACTCTGTCCACACTCTGTCCACACTCTGTCTTCTGTCCTTACTCTGTCTTCTGTCTTCACTCTGTCCACACTCTGTCTTCTGTCCACACTCTGTCCTCTGTCCACACTCTGTCTTCTGTCCTCACTCTGTCCTCTGTCCACACTCTGTCCTCACTCTGTCTTCAGTCCTTACTCTGTCTTCCGTCCACACTCTGGCTTCCGTCCACACTCTGTCCACACTCTGTCTTCTGTCCACACTCTGTCCTCTGTCCACAATCTGTCCTCACTCTGTCCACACTCTGTCTTCTGTCCACTCTCTCTCTTCTGTCCACACTCTGTCTTCAGTCCTTACTCTGTCCTCTGTCCTCACTCTGGCTTCCGTCCACACTCTGTCCTCACTCTGTCCACACTCTGTCCACACTCTGTCTTCTGTCCACACTCTGTCCACACTCTGTCTTCTGTCCACACTCTGTCCACACTCTGTCTTCTGTCCACACTCTGTCCTCTGTCTTCACTCTGTCCACACTCTGTCCTCTGTCCACACTCTGTCCACACTCTGTCCTCACTCTGTCCACACTCTGTCCACACTCTGTCTTCTGTCCACACAGACTCTGCTGTCCTGATCCAGACGCTGTGATCCAGACTCTGCGGTCCTGATCCAGACTCTGTGGTCCTGATCTAGGCTCTCTGATCCTGATCTAGATTCTGTGATCCAGACTCTGCGGTCCTGATCCAGACTCTGCGGTCCTGATCCAGACTCTGTGGTCCTGATCCAGACTCTGCGGTCCTGTGAACTGATCCGCCTCTTGTTTCCTCCTGCAGCGGCATCATCGTC